>JANSTS010005962.1:3832-17234 GCA_026546915.1 Sylvicola fuscatus | reverse complement strand
GTAAAACTGTCACACATACCAAATATTCCAAGTCATAAAGTGGCTTATCTTTTAATTACAGACGTTTGTGTCACTTTTCTAGACCAAAGATAGCTCAATGTAAGACCTTTTGCTCCGCCGTCACACAATAAAAATGAAAATGCACTTGCAGTGACAACTGGATTTAATTTCTCTGCACCGCTCGTCAATCGTGCTCACATTTCCGGTGATTCCGTTTCCACATACGAGCACTTCGTTATGTGGGTCGACTATCGATTATGGTGCCATAAGCTGCACTTCCATGTGTGTGCAGTATTGATATGTGTGAAGAGCATGCCAAATAATATAAATATTCCCATAAATTCGAAGATTAAAGAGTCACCCTGAACGCCATTATGTAATAGTGTTGTTGATGTTCACTATGACGCAAGGGATGCAGCGTAAGCGCATGCTGCACATTTTACGACGTGATCATGAATAAAATATTGGTAAATCAATTTCTTCAAATGGACCTCTTTGGAGTAAATCCTAATTTATTTACTCCATTTGGGATTCACCGGGATTCGTTTGTCCTCTGTTTGTGTGCTTTATGTTGAATTAATTTCTTTTTAGCACTTATCCTTGCTTAGAGAAATTCTATGTGAGTACATAAATTATGGTATTTCAAACATGAGCAATGGCCATTGTCAAATCATGATTATGTCATTATCAGCTTCATCTTTTATATTTTGAGATTATACTGATATTATTTGTGTTGTGGCTTCCCTATTCAATTCGGGATGGTTTGTTCCATTTGTTCTGGAATGAATTGCTGATTTTGTTTTATGATATACCATATAATATTTTAGGTGGAGTTAGGTTAAGATTTCTTGCAGTACGTGATGATATCAAAAATTTATTATTCAACAATCAAACAAAACTGTTTATATAATTGCATTTTTTTTTTGTTGAGAAAGTCTCATCATGAAAATGACCACGAAAAATTGAATGCATTCCCAAAACGTTCTAACAGTTTGTTTTGAAAAGAATGTTTTTTCTTTAAATAAAATCGTATTGCCAAAAATAGAAGATGACATCTACGGTAAACCTTGATGATATGCCAATAAATTTAAGCACAAATCCCCTAGGAGCCACCCCAAAAATTGCCATGTCATATTTAAAACTTTAAGCCTATTTCCGACGCGTTCTTATCGTCGCGTCGTTTTAGCATCAGACGTACATTTGCCACACGTTTACAGTTTTTTTTTATCATGCGGCCCTTTTTGAGGTGAGATAAACTGCGAAAATCACTTGATTCCCAGACTGTGCGCTAATCTGTGAATAAATTTGAAGCCACCAAATTACACAACATCGCACCCAGTCGAGATGTGGGTAGACAGACGGAGAAAAATGATATTCGGCTAATCCCAATCATTTCAACTTGTCTCCTCATATATGCATTTTGCAATCCAAAATGCTAACATTTTTGGCGCCCATTTCAAACGACAAAATGTTTGTATTTGCGTTTGTTTGTCGCTATCCTCAAAAAATGTGACATCGTCAAATCCTGTACAGAGCTTACCTGCATGCAGATTTTGAGAATAAATTCAAAAATGTAATACCAGACAGTCGCACGAAATCCCTTTAAAAGACATTTGCGAGATAACGTTTAAAGTTGTGTCAGTGAGAGGGAAATTCTTTAATGTAATTTATTCCAATAATGCGATAAATAAAAAATATGATATACAGAAATACTGCCTTCTTTGAGAAAGTTGAATCTATTTATAAAAAACCAAAAGAACATAAAGAAATTATCCAATTCAACGGATTCATTAAAATATCAAAGCAAAAGACTATACACAAATCGGCAAAAAAATCCTTCTAATAATTTATACAGACTATAAAATCAAAAAATGATTTGTCAGATTGATTATATGCCAATTTTCGACAAAGTGACTAAATAAACACAGAAAGTTATTCGAGTTAGTCTTAAAGTCTGATTTATTGGTGCTTTCTTTGTAATGATAGAATTAAATTTTATGAACAACACATAAATGGGATCCACATTTAATTGTTTGCATATCATTATTTTATACGACTGAATAATTGTCATTGAATGTTTTATATTACATAATTAAATAAAAATAAACATTTGAAAATAATTGTATAATGATTAGAGGGTTAAAGGTATATCCTTTATAATGAAATATGTGTTGTATTATCCGAATATTGGATTTTGTTTGGTGCAAAAAAGGTATTTAATTATTCATTGTTCATCAAACAAAAGATCGAGAAATTCGCATAAATGATGAAGTTTATTTGAAATAATTATTCCCTAACAAATCTTCGCAGAAACATCCTTTTTCACGTAACACAATGGCCAGTGTACTTTTCCTTTTCATAATTATCGCACATGCACAATACACTGAAGTTAATATGAGGATTGTTGCCCAGAACCCGGAGCGATAAATTTCAAAACGACCCGACAATTCTGTTTAGCTCTGCAAAATCTATTAATTAAACTTGCTGTTTTTTTTTCGGGGTTGTAAAGCAAAATTCAATGAAAAGGTGAATGCATTTGCATTTAATGTTCTCCACAAAGCAGCAGCCATGTGTGTTCATGTAATTCTCAGCGAGGTGCACATAATGCGGCGCATTATATTATGCGATGTCGTGTATATGGCAAGTGTGGTTTTCCAGCTCCGTATGGAACATGGGTACTGAAAAATTCTTTTTTGGCTGCACCATAGACCATTCTAGATAGTGCTTCCGCTTGAACCGGATTATTAACTTTTATGCCATGACAAGCTCACACAAAACACATATATGCTCCGAGTCACGAGCATTACATGTTTGTGGGGCTCAAAAAGGGATTTATGTTTTTCAAATGCCTAATAATGCGTGAACAATTTACCGATTTACCGATTTTCGATATTTACGCCACACCGAACCGCATTGGTTGGAAATTTTGGTATTTTAACAATGTTATTAATGTTCTGTTTTGTTGTAATTTCATGTTGTTTATATACTTAACATTTGGAAATTCAATTTAAGTAGCAACCACAAAGTTTTAACTTTGAAGAAGAAGAGAAATTAATGTTAAAGTTTTGCCGAAAATTTACGTTTTCTAAATCTAAAACTTGTAAAACTATACAGACTTTTTTAGTACTTGAAAATACAATTTAAATATTAAGTTCACGTTTCTATACAAGTTTTTCCTACCTAAACACAATAAAGACATATAAAATAAATTGGGATTACTACACCAAAACCACAACCAAAAAGGCTCTCATTCTACTCTACTGGAGTGATATATAGGATACACGAGCCGCCCCAACTAAGATGTATCTTCACTGAAAGAGAATACCTAGTCATCAATGCGCATTGTCTGCGTTTTTCTTCTTCTGGAAAGGTGTAATTTTTTGCCATTCCCTTGTACTATGTGTTGACAACTTCTCGGCAATAAAAATGTAAACGGACATTCAACATTGTCAGCTAAAATGAGCGTGAAAATGTAAAGTGAATGACTAGTATTAAGCATGCGAAACATTACAGCTCTCCATTATGTAAATGATAATATCTACCGGCCTAACTAAGTTTGCAGACAATGGGGAAATTGGCGTTCAGAAAGGTGCACTTCAAGTGGTTTGATATGATAAGAGCAAAGGTCGTTTTACCCGGAATTTCGGGTATAAATTCACAGAACTAATCTATTTATTTGGCCACAAATTCAAGTTTGTGGGGTTTCTGCACATATACAGCAACACCGAGGTGAAATGGCTTGGACCATTTTTTGCGCTCTAAATGTAACACTTTTATAGATTTCAATGTTGAGATTAGATAGGGTTTCAGGTGGAAAACATACAAAATTTAGTGAATGTGTTTTGTGGTCGACCCATGACGACTTTATATGGACTGAGCCAGGATTTGAATTGGCTTTTACTTGCAATTGAGCGTTATTACTTTTTAATTTGTGAAAATTTATATTATTGTGAAATTCTTGTAGAAACTAGGAAAAGTTCGATAAAATAAAGTTTTCCATCACTAGACCAACCACCTCAAATGCGAGCAGAAGTAGACTCGAATTGACATGCCAAAAAACCAAATATCCTCGGCAGTCAGCATCAACGAATTCTAATTTTAATTAAACTTCTACAGAGATAAATTGCACAGCTTCAATTTTGCAAAATTCTGCGGTTCAACCCCCATTGCATGGAATTGGCAAAAGATCAAAGCGTTGACCACTACACACATTGTCGAATAAAGATAATGCCTTTTACCATAAAACATTTAATTAAAGCAACTCACCCCTTCAGCAACATGATGGCGACTGCGAAGAACGGCTGTTGATGATATTCTCCCAAAATGCAACCCTTACTTAAATGTGAATTTAAATGTTCACTGAACGCACTGTTTTTTTTTTATTTTTTTAATAATTTTCCTCTTATTGCTGAATTTTCTTTGTTGAAACACTGTATTAATTAATTTAGTCTACCAGTGGTGTATTAATTGCATTGTCAAAACCGCCAATTTAATTGAATTTTCTGGTGCACATTTTGGTTCGATATTGTTTAATCATATGGGTTGAAACATGGCGGGCGCAGGATTGCAGCCCCAGTTGAGCATGTGGCGTCCCAAGTGTTTGCACTGTTTCTGCTGAATTTGGTTTCCTTTAAAACTAGTACGAGAAGGATGAAATTCTTTACTTTATAAATACATAAAGACGCAAGTTTTATACTCAAGTAGTAACCTCGCGCGATATGGAACGTGTTTACACGAGTGTTCGTCGTTTTCATTTCAATTGAAGGAAATCGGCGGAAGGAGCATAAGGCGAAAACTATTTGGCCATTGAAATTCAAACCACAATCTGCTTCGTCAATTTAAACACAATTATGAAAGGACCTCTTCTCTGTATCCATTTGGCGTAAATAGTTTCCGTACTCATACGTGTAAAAGGATTTACCTTGAATGAAGCCAGCTTGTATGGAAATGGGGTAATGGAAGAAGGTGAAAAGCGCGTGTACAATTTATTTAGCATGTTCCTTTAAACCGCACGGAGTTTACTTAAATTAAGTTTCTCATGCAGTGACATTTGTTATGCGGTTTAATACGGAGAAAGCTCTGTAGAAATGTGTTCGACGGTTCCCCGGGGGCGGCTTCATGATACTTGCATTTTTTCCCCCCGTCTCCTTAAGTTACCCGGCTTACAAAGTTTCCACGCCATGTTCAAATACAAGCACAAGCTTATTGAAATAATACAAACTGACTTTTCGTCTTGTGCTCGCACAGCAAAGATGATTACTTGATGAAAGTGCACTTCAATTTTAGTTCGATCTCATTCTAACGGCTTTCTTATGCATGAACAATTCTTTCCAGGAAGTTTTTTCGGCTATAACTTATCACATGTAAGTGCAGTCTTCTGTTTCTATAGACTTTTTGGTAAAACGAAAAATTAACTTGCTATGTAAATCAGCGCAAAAGAAGAAGGAAAACACTTATGAGATGCCATTAAATATTGTTTGTAGCGAAAGCGCTTAATGTGGCATGGAGTTGACTAAACTTTGCGCAGTTTTGTGTATTCTGTCATATGTGTGTGCATTTTGCAAGCGATTAGGGGTTGAGCTTTATACGTAGGAGTTACACGTATGTAGATTGTTTGCTTAATTGTCTTTTGTAAAGTGCCACAAAATGTATCGTGTGTTATACGTGCAGACTCATATACGTATTGATAAATCATTTGTGTGTTGATTTTGTCTTCCGCAACATTCTGCAGTCGACGACAGCAGTTCAAGTGATGGAATTTAATGCAGGTGTGCTTCTACTCAAGCATCCACTCGATGGGACAGATGTTGAGAAATTGATTCATTTAAGCTTCTGTAGAACTTTTCATTAAATTTACTGAAGCGTCCAACGATTACTAGACTTAAGATGCTTGCAAATGTGTGCTTTTAATTAAATTGCAAGCTTTGTACACTTTTTGTATATTCGGTACAAACTCCAAAGAATATTTAAATTGAATCTAAGAAAACTTTTTATGTTTTGATATAGAAAAATTCACGAAATCGCATTCTTTTACTTTTCAGTTTAACTTAACTTTTAACTGAGTGAATTTTTATTATTATAATTATGCATACAAATTATAATTTAAACAAAAATTAATAAATAATTAAAAAATATACACATTTTTAAACATATAAACGGTATCAATTAACTCAACATTAATTATAAAGCATATTTTAACATTAAATGTGTCAACTTCCATTATTAAATTATTTTTCTCGCATATTTCATGCTGATACATGGTATTTTCCATTGTCATTAGTCAATAATTATATTAAATATGTATGAAGTTTAGCATAATATCATTAAAACTCACTTAAACTAAACACAGCGCATTTTCTTAATATATTTACGAAAGTTTTCTTTTTTGATGTTCAAATTTTTCTTTTTACTTAAATTACATTAATATGATTTTATCCTAAATGCACCAAACTATTGAAATGTAATTAATTTTTAAGTCATTTACTTAAAATACTGAAGTTATTAAGTTCTTTTGACACCAATCATCACTCATCGCTTATTACCATCATAGTTACGACCTCCCCAATTTGCAAAACATTTCTTTTCTCGAACATTTTAACGGCCAGCAATAAAGTCAATTATCAAGTTCAAAAAGCTCGGAAAACAATGTATGCTGTAGCTGAAATAGCACATGAATAATCATATAATGCTACCAGTTCCACACAGAACGCCACCAATGACCATTTAAATAAACATGTGCGCGATTACGCTCATAAATACACATAATTGTTTTCTATTGCTGTCCCAACTCCAAATAGCCGGCAGCCGATATATGTGACGGAGCATACATGAAATGTCGAGGGAGGACATGTTGCCTGCTCTTCGTCGCCACTTAACGTGGCCGCAGCATTCAAAGTGTATTCCGAAAATGGAATCAGTGAAATTGATTTGGAGGTCTGAAATAGGAACAGCATCCACGCGAAGGGAGCAAGTAATCAAAAATGCATTTCACTCAATTGAGAATTAAGAAGTTAAGTACTCATACGTAGAGCTAATTAAAGTGCATGTGATACTCCAAGTTATTATTTTCGGTGCAGTCTGCACATAGAAAGAACTTTCATTCACTTCCTCTTCCATTTAATTACCACAAATGAAATAAATATAAACGTAGAAATTCAATTGACTTTGTATTGACTATCGACGTTCTCGCTTATCTTAGAAATCACTTAAACTCACTAAATTCACTGTAACTGATACACAATTGGTGTAATTTTATCCGTATTTTATTATTGTCTGACTGTTTAATGTAACGCCACCTTTTAATCCTTTTCGCTTAAGCGATGTGTTATCGCTGAGAACACAATCACAACTGAACACCAGGCGAGGAGCAAATTCTACTTTGAACCAAACTGAACGCAATCCGGCAAACAACTGATTCAATTCCACAGGCAGACGGCGACGGCAGCATGAACAGCGATTATGCTGTGCCCTACAATGAGAACGAATGCGAGAAGTTGAGACTCGAGAACATAAGCTGTGCCGTGCAGCGATGTTGTACCACGCACGAGTGTCGAGTACATCGCGCGAGATGCTCCAAATCCTCAATGCCCATTCCCCATTCCCCATGTGTATTGCGTTACAAATGAGAGTGGCGACTGGCGAGTGGCGAGCGCAGATTCAACATATGCGAGTGTAATGTTACGAAACAAAAGCCCCCACATACTCCCAAGTCCCAACTCCCAAGAATTGCACGCACTGCGAGTGGCCACTCGTAAAATTTCGTAATGATTTTAATGAGCATTGCATAGCGGCAGGCGCTTTATCGAGCATCATTTCCATAATATTGCTACATTTTTGGCGATGAAGGGTATTTCATGATTTTCGCCTATTTATGTTCAGTTTTTCCCCAATATTTTGATCTTATCAGTCAAAATGCTATAAAAACATTTTTGGTGTAATTTTATGTATTTAAATGTAAACAACTCCTGGTTTTCTACACTTCATGAATAATTTTATTTTATTTTAATACTTACCTTCCATTACATCTGTTTGTTGTTTACTTTGAATCCTTAATGATTATGAGTGCTACAAGAGTTATACTTATTTTTAGCTAATCTACTTAAATGTGTGTATTTATGTGAAAAATTGGTAAAAACATGCCAAGAAGAAATGATTTCCAGAAACACCAACTTTTGATTCAATTGAGATTACCTGCGATAATCTAGAATCTGTAAATTTCATTTTCAATTTCACTCAAACACCAAACTCTGAAGAACGATTTATTTATATCTTGGTAACGTGAGAATAGGAAGGTGCAATTAAAAACTATTGAATTAAATCTTAAAACACAACCATTCACCATCATCGATCTGCTATATCATTCATCTACTAGCCCTAAGCACCTTTCTTAGCATTTGCATGTAAAGTAGCATTTCTTATAGCTAAGATCATTGCATTTTTAGCGGTCTCTCTAAGAAGCGTCAGTTTGAATTGCAACAAAACCACAAGATAAGTTGCCATAAATGAAATGTTCTGCAATTTAATAAAATTTTATTTACATATAACTGAATCCCACAAAATATGTTTTACTTGCCGAAGTAATCAACTCCCGATTAATATTGGCGTATCCATTTAAATTCATCGTTGGCGGATTCTTTGCAATGGCCACAAGAAACATCTCGATTTCCTTCTCTGTGGCATCGTCAACGGCTGTCAAATTCACGTTCAGCAATCTCTCCTGAAAATTCAGACCCACACTGATTGACGCATGATGCGCCTCATTGCATATAATGAACAGCAAACTCATGCAATAGACGACCAATACAAAGAGGCCCACCTCCTTGGAGGTACCACCGCGATCAATAATCTCACTCAAAGCTCCATAGGTGGCAATAATAGTTGTGAAAAAGATCACAAGACAATAAATGCCATACATGTTGGAGTAGGCACGTCCCAACTGCTGCATCATATGGCTGAGATCCACCCACAAATGTCTATACTCAGTCAGCTTCTGGGCTGGCTGGCGAGTCTCCAGTGCATTGTGCAGGTTCATGCCCAGCTCTTTGCTGGCAGTTCCAAATGCTGTGCAATTGATGAACCACAGGCTGCAGAAGCCATTCAGCATAGCCAAAATATGGTAGTAGGCGAATGTGTGTATAAAATCAAAATCTGGTTGCAAATAGTACTGAGACAAAGTGACGGCAATGCTCAGCGCCCACGAGAAGAAGCAAAGTGCCCAAGTCAGCGGATACAATTTGGGAAACACAATTGGAGTGCCAGTCACTTTAAAGAACTGCACCTGATAGTGAGTCCACATGTTCTTGAATATGGCCACCTGGGATCCGTTACGCCACGAGGCCACCGGCAGGAGAAAATGGGGCATGAGAATGCTCATGAAAATTATGTTGTAGATCACTTCGTCAAATCGTTTGTCTGTATTGTGGATGAAATCGAGGATTCGTTCACGTCCCACATAGCAAACGACAACCGTCTCCCAGGCATAGATGAAATATGCCCAGCAAAATACTCTGGAGCACCAAGTGAATGTTGTCCGCGGCAAATGTGAGCCTTTAGGACTGCGCATAATTGGCATGATACCCATTATTTGAAACAGCACCAGAAGACTTTTCGTCGTATTGTAGAACGAGTCGTATTTGTCCAGGAACTCTACATCGTCGTACACGCAGATTTCGGGCCGGCTGTTATCGTGGGTGAGTACCGAGAGTTTGCCCTCTTTTATCTGATTCAAACGATAGTGTTGGCGTTTTTCATCCTCAACAATTTGACGTTGATGCGGATTCAGGACAGTTTTCCCCTTGAAAGGCTCCATTGGACAACTTTTTTCTTCAATTTCTGACCTCAATAATACTTAAATATTGAATGTTATCCTTTGATATCAAATTACCTAGCTAGGCGTCTGAAAGAACAATTTAACACTGACCAAGAGACGAAGCTAACGAGCGCTTTTATAGTATCGATGGTTGATGGGCGCGAATGTAAATTAAACTTGCATGGTTTGTTTGCAGAAGCCGTGAAAAAGTAATGTCCTGTTGATTTATTGATTGTAATTAACAATGTCATCATCATCAAAAGATGTATTGCCATAGGTAAAAGGAATACCGTTGTGCCAGGCCAGACATTCATTGCTGCAGTTACAAGAACATTGTCTATATAAAAGTTATGGCATTATTACTCCTTTCCGACTTTCTTTTTGATATATAATATAAGACATTAAAGGACAATATTCGTACAGTTCTATATCAGTATTGCAATTTATTTAACGAAGACCGTAAACTATTTCTATTCGAGTTAAATATGAAGCTGAAAATCGACTCCAACGAAATTAATATGAGATTCTAAGAAAGTTTTCTTGTTGTAAGTTTGTTTTGAAGAATAAAGGAATTAATTTTCATTCCATGTATCTGCTTGACTATGTATTCTAGGTATTGTTAAGACTAAATTAAAAAATATTTTAAGCTTAATCATTATAGATTAGATCAAGACATTGTAAAGCTAATAATAATAAAGTTAATAAATTATTTTATTTTTTATGGTTGGAGTGTAAATATTTAGAAAAGCTTTAATTCTTTAAAGGAAGAAAATAGTAGAAAATTAAAGTTAAGTTATATTCTTGTCTATAATACAATGATTTTTAATTCAAAAATAACATTTCTCAATAATTTAAGAGTAAATAATTGATTGCATTGCATTTTTTATATATTGTACTTTATTTATGTACTCGCCCTAAGCGAGATGCAAAACTGAAACACATGAACAACTTTTCATTGCGGCAATGATTTATAATGCAGTTAGTTAGAAGTTCAACATTTTCAATTTAAACTATTTAAAGAAGTTGTAGAATTTTTTATTCCTGCAATAATTCCGACTCGTGCAGTCTGTCTGATTAGCTCCAACTTAAACTGCAATAAAACCACTAAATACGTTGCCATGGAGGAGATATTCTGGAAAACACTTAAGTTGATACATCAAGTTTCAATTTATATACAAGAAAAGTACCGATGTTATCAACTTCCTATTGACGGTAGTGTAGCCGTTTAAATCCACAGTCGGAGGATTCTTCGAAATCGCATCCAAAAACGCATTTACTTCCATTGCAGTGGCCTCATTCACTGCTGTTAAATTGACGTTCAGCAATTTCTCCTGAAAATGCAATCCAGCTTTGTACGATGCAAAATGTCCTTCGTTGCACACAATGAACATCATAGTCGATCCATAGCAGACGATCATGAACAGTCCCAACTGCTTGAATGTAGGCCCATTGTCAATAATCTCACTTAACGCGCCGTAAGTTGCGACCATTGTCGTAAAGAACACCAGTAGACAATAAATAATATAAACTTTTGAGAAAGCGCGTGCCATCTGCTGTATTATGTGGCTGAGGTCAACCCACAAACTCCTGAACTCTGCCAATTTTTGAGCTGGCTGGCGTGTCTCCAATGCGTTCTGCAAACTCTCCACCAGTGAGGTGCTCGCCACTCCGATGGCGGTGCAATAGACGTACCACAAACTGCAGAATGCATTCATCATGACCATTATATAGCCAAAGGCGACTGTGTCTATGACCCTTAAATCTGGCTGTAAATTATACTCGGAAATGCTGACGTAAATGCCCCATGCCGAGGAGAAGGCACAAAGTCCCCACGTCTTGCCTTTTAATTTCGGAAAGACAACTGGCTTGCCAGTTACTCTGAAGAACTGTTCCTGGAAAGCGGTCCACATGTTGTAAAAGACAGCAATCTTCGCGCCATTCAGCCAACATGAAGTCGTTAAGAGATAATGAGGCAACAGCATACTCAAAAAAATTATTTGATAGATAAATTCATCAAATCTCACATCAGAATTATTGAGGAACAAGAGGACTCGATGCTGCACTACCAAACTGACAATCAATGATTCCACGGCGTAAATAAAATAGGCCCAGCAAAATGTAGTGGAGCACCATGAGAAAGTCGTGCGTGGTAGCATTGATCCTGATGGATTTCGCGTTGTCGGCATGATGCCCAATAATGTGAACATCAATTGCAGACTTTTAATTGAGCCGTAAAACGAATCATGCTCATCCTTGCATCCAGCTTGAAGATCCGTGTTTTTAAGTTTTGTTTTTTCATGGTGAGATGTCTCACTTATTCTAGTCAGGTGTAGAGTGTTACGCTTTTTGTCCTCCACAATTTGACGTTGAAAAGGATTAAGAACTGCTTCAAAATTAGGATTTACCATTGTAGAACTAAGTTTGACCTGTTGTTCAAGACGCTTCAAACAGACTGAGTGCAGAAAACGTAAAATAACTATTAGTAACATATGCTCCAGTATGTTAGTTCATGTTTATGGAAGTTCTTATGTCCTGAAATTTTATAGGCTTTTGAATAATTTTTAAGGCAATTGGATACTGACCTCTGTTAACCTAGGTTATTCGTATTGTCTGTTGATCGATAAAATCGTATAACATATTAGCCCAAATGTCTGTTATTTCAAGTTGTAGTTTTAACAATGAATTTCAAATTCATTTGAATTTCTGATAATTGTCTCGACTAGTCTCGTTTTGATTTAAATCCACAATTGTAACTTAAAAAAGCAACAAGGCCAATCTTAAACACTGGGTAAATATACCAGGGCCAAGGAGGGCAAAACTATTGCTAACTCAACCACACTCCTGGGGATGGGGAAATAAAAGCAATGTGAAATACATTTGAAAACAAAATTTTAAAACCGTTTTAAGAAATCTGGATAAATGAAACAGTTAAATTACCGATGTAACTAATGATATATCAATAGTCGTATGTATGTATATCCATTCAAATCCATTTGCGGAAGATTCTTCAAAATAGCACAAAAAAACAATTCAACCTCCTTGTCTGTAATATCATCAACAGCCGACAAATTAACATTCAGTAAATTATACTGAAATTTCCAGCTAGCCTCGTTAGAAATAGAAAGTCCTTCGTTGTCGACAATAAAACTGCCACTCACTAAAAGGATACCATGACGAGTCCCAATTGCTTGAAATAAGGTCCATGATCAAAAATCACGTTCAATGTGCCGTAAGTGGCGATCATAGTAATTATGAACGACAGTAATGAGTAAACCACCAAAAACTTTAGAGAACGCTCTTGCCATTTGTTACACGATTCGACTGTGATCAATACATAAATTCCTGGTCTCCACTAATTTCTTTGATGGCTGGTGAGTTGTTATGGCCAAATCCAAGGATTCTTCCAGAACATTATAGGTCCACATCTTGTAGAATATAGCAATCTGTGATCCATTTAACCGAACCGCTGGCGTTAGAAAGAAATATGGCACGAGCATACCAGGAAAATGACTTGGTAAATGAGCTCATCGAACCACAGCTCCGTATTTATTATGAATAATCGTATGCGATCGATGCCAGCCCAGATAATTACAA
>JANSTS010005951.1:10520-25308 GCA_026546915.1 Sylvicola fuscatus | reverse complement strand
CAAAATATTTGAAACAAAATAGCCAAGAAATGATAATTATAGAGTTCCAACATTTATATGCATTTTCCAATTAATAAATCAACGTTTTCTTATAACAAATTTTTTCCTAACGAAGGTAAGTTTTTATATTTAAAAATTTGAATGTTAATTTGAAACCCATAAAATTATAAACTAATATAAACTAATAGACACTCCCATATGCCAGAAAATCTCAATGTCAATGAGTCTAAAAGACTGGTGAATCGAATATATGAACCTTTTATGGATCTCCCCTCACTCGTTAGTCCCACCTCATTTAACTTAGCAACATTAAAACAATTCATTAGCCGGTCAATACTGTTTTGAATGCAGCTTACCTCTCAGACGCAAGTCAAGTCAGTACTATAAATCTTCATTGACCGTCCAGCCAATTGTTGTTGTAATAATTAGTCGCAGTTCTTCGGTAATTAATTAACATTGAAACGGATTCACGAGCATACGTCTCGTTTGCCGCAGCTCTGCTTAATTATCTCTTAACAGAAAACATGATTGATTGTTCTCAATGGCTAGATATGTTGCTGCACGCTTTGCTCTTCTAATTTTATTCTACAAATTTGTATATTTATTTGATTTGATTAGTGCGAGAGCATAAAATTATGAGTTTTCTCGTCCATAGCCAAGTCGTTTCGTTTTGAGCGTGGTAAGTTATTTATTGGTTTCTTAATTTGATATTCGCCCCACAGTCTCTAGTGCATATACACGGGACACATAATCTATTGTCATTAATTGGAATTCTTGCGATTGTGGAACAGCCAACTAGAGTTTGACCACATGCCACTATGGTGTACATCATACATGTATATAATTGATTAAGTGGGCACGGAAATGTGATATACTAGCACGATATGTGGAACACAGTCTTCGTGTGTGAACAAACAAAATGACAATGTGTCGGCAACCCCTAATTTCAATATCGACGTCGTCAGTCCAGTGAGCTTCGACGTTTGCATGTGCCAGGAGACAAGGGCAATTTATTCGCTTAATTTAATTTTCTTTTGCCTTCCCTTTGAAAGTCCGTACAAAATTTGAAAGCGCTTGATGAATGACCACGCCAAGTGTAAAATATGTGAGTGAGTGCATTTGTGAATATGCATTTAACGCAAAAATATCCATATGAAATTGAATGGCGGTACAAGACGTGTGTAATTACTTGAGTATTGTTTCGTTTATGCGCGAAAATTAAATAACGCGTGAATAAAAGCGCGATACAAAAACATGGGGAACAATTTCGATCGACACAATTCGCCACCTGCAGAAAAGTGTTTTCTGTGTGGTTTTATAGCTTTCTGTATTCCTGTTTTTTTGTTTTTGTTTTAAATTGCTGCTTTGCTACCGCTTAATTTGTATGGACAAAGTATGGATATGTAGCATAAAATGCAATTTGTCGCATGGGACAACAATTTAATTTATTATGTTTATAATTAATTCGGTGAATTGACGGTATGACTCGCGCCCTAGCCTTTCAGTTTGGTAGAAAAATCGCCAAACCTGTACAACTATTGAAAATGTGTAAAAAAACTGATTTTCATCTGCAAAACCAACAAATTTATCTGTCCAATTTCACGCAGCATCGCATAACGATCCAACTGTGTAGTTAAAGGCGTCTTAATTATAATTACTACCCAAAGCCACTTAAATGTCGTTCCGGTCATTTAGGCCCATATATTCTTGTAAGTCGTACAGTTATATTGAGGCGCCAACCACACATTAAAGGGATTAAACAATACAAATCCGACAGCCTAATAGGTTTTCCACTGTCATATTAGGAGGTATCCGATCTGTGTAGCCGCATTCTTGTAGCAAACAGCATCTTGCGTATTAACATCGACTGTTCCACCATAAAAGGTTTTAAGGTGTTTGGTAACACCTCTACATGTGGCTCCTGCGACGAGCAGAAAATCGAAAATTTTACGCAAACCCTGCGATACAATATAATGCAGAGTAAAAACGAGTAGAAATGACCAATTATTTACAGTGTAAATTTTCATCATCTTCCTTTTGTTCAGTTTTTTTATTTGGGGCTTTGTTTCCTTTATATGCGTTCCGTATTAATTCTCCTTGTTGTTTTATATGTTGCTGTTGATTTTCTTCTTCTTTTCACATTGCTACTTTTTTTTGGGTTATCTGCGATGCCTTCAATTTATTCGACTTCTTGCTAGTTGCTCGTTTGAGTTTTGCCTTTCTTGAAAACATTAATTCATTTTATTATGCTTTTTGATTTGATTTTTCAGCTTAATTTAGTTGAAAACTGATAAAATGTAAAATATACATCTTCTTCCCTTCTGCAGGTGTTTGGATTGCCCATAGGTCTTTTGAGTAACTATAATCAAGCATATTCGCACGTACTTCATCTGCCAACAATCAGCAGGTACTCGTTCGTACAGTCCAATTAGGTATTTGAATACTCGGATTTTACATATGTGTTCAATATACTTCAATTATCCCATCAAAGTTGATTTATTGTTGAAATTTAACAGTATAGAAAATTCGTTTTGTTTAAATTGATTAATTAAAACTGTTAACCAATTCTTTGAAACTGTCCAAAATTTGATGTGCATGGTATTGTTTTCGTTATGAAAAGTCAATGTCTCATAAAGTGTTTACAGTCCATCAAAGAATGTTTTGGATTTGTGGATGAGTCACCAGTTCATGATTTTCTGTTTTTGTTTTTTGTTTTCTTGTTACGCTTTGAGGTCATTTAGTGATAAAAATGTAGCCAACAATTAAATGACTCACAGAATGTTGTTTCTTATCAGCGTCTATGTCGTGCATCCTTCATTAAATAATTTGGGCATTCCATTAGTGTGGCCAAAGGGAGGACAAGTTATGTGGCAGTCAGACGAAAGCATAATCTGTTTGAAAGCTTTATATGTTTTCAGTCGGTGGCGCTAGAGTTACTGGACAATAAAAGTCAAATATTTTAGGAGATCGTTTTTTGAATTATTCTGCCACAGTCAAATTATATAAATTAGGTAAAACTACAGATTTATTGTTATTTGATTGTTAATGCAACTTATATCAGTTCCTATTGAGACCACTAAAAGCTGACAAACTGTTATAAACCAATAAGCATTTATGACATATTTAAAAGTTACAGTTTTTTCTTACGAAACATTAATGAAATGTTGATGTTGCAAAAATCAAAAATCACGAACTCCATTCATCCATCTCTTACGTAAACGTTCCGAAAAAACCTTGACACACTCAATAGATGTTTAGCATCCGGCATCCGCTTCGACATATCTCACTCAATCTCCAACTCCTAATGAAACGCATACAAATAACGACAAGCCCTCGACCATTGTCGGCCTAAAATCTGTCCATTCTTTCACTTATACTTCTTAGTTTCTCTTTCATTTGGCGACAAACGGAACGAAGATAAGACGGAGTAGAAAATACTATAGTGACCCTCATCGGCGCAAAAGGCATCCCAAATCATGTGATGGTAAAACAACAAGAAGCCAGCAAGGCTGGCACCCGTGCCTCGTGTGCAGGCGGAAACTACACCGAATCAAACTCAATCTGTTTGGCGCGCGGCCTAAAAGACTTCAACGAAGGAGTCAGACGACGAACGCCGGCAAAAGGAGACCAACGACGAGACCATTAATGCGCCGCTAATGGAGTTTATCATCAGATGACGTGAAAAATTAAATTAAACCAGAATGAAACAAATGTGAATGTCGCATACACTCAGCTATGTTAACACATTTGTACGAGATTCATATATACGGGTAAAAAACCGCCGACACACGCGACAGACACGAGACAATCGTTACCTGTCCAAATTATTGTAAAATTAAAAGAATAATTCAAATAAAATGAATAAAGCAAGCAAGTTTTTGTGGAGAATCTCATATGAAATTGAATTGATTATTAGAAGTAGCCAATTTGGTGATTTCTTATCAAAAGTTGAATATTGTCTTTTGATCAACCTTATGATAACTGCATGATGCATCGATATATAATTTTTCACCCCTACGCACTGATGAACATATAGTTGGAATTGTTGTTTATTGTTAGGCATTGTGCGGGTGAATTACAATAAATTAAATTCTGTATTTAATGTACATTTACTTTAATTTGTTTTCTACATTTATCGCAAATTAATTTAACTTTAAGTGATTCTCATTATCTTGTTCGTCATGTCAATTTTTCCTCGAAGTGCGTATAAAAGTGTTTTTTAACTCGATTATACCATGGAAGTTGCTCTGATACTTTTTTAAATAATAGTTTTTTGTGTATATTTTGATGCGATTTACTAATCGAATGCCAACTAATTTTTCATTTCATCAATTATCACGATATGCATAAAAGTTTGCATGTAACTAAGAAATTCCTGCCATCATGGTTTAGCCATTTAAATTGCTGATAGCATTTAGTCGAAAGATGATGACAACATTAATTACAATACTTGTCGCACCTTACCAATTTATTATACAGATGAAGTCAACGAAACAAGAATGAGAATCAAACAACAGAAAGTGTGTAGTATAATAAAAAAGCTTTTAATGCTAATGTTGTCCGGCGTCCGGCTATTTGTTTTTTGTTCACTGGCTTGTTATAATCCTCGCCTTTTTTTCTTCATTCGCCATCCAATTTTAAGCATTTTTATGACTTTTCGCTGGTGTATATAGATTCATAAATAAACCAAATGGCGGTGGAAGCAAAGAGTTTGACTGGTTTGTGCGGCCTCAACTCCCAGTGAATAAATAGTTAGTGACAACAATGGAAAATCATTGTGAAACAAATTGCTCCGTTTAGTGTCAGGGAGCTTTATTTTACATATTGGAGGCGATGGGTGTTAAACTCGATTTATTATACTTTATACAAATACAGATTTTTTTTTTGGAGTTGGTTTTAAATTACATGCAACAAAGAATTTGTCGTGAGTGTCCACATTAATGGGGTACAAGACTAAAAAATATTGCCGGCAAAAAGTGAGTCTAGACTCAAATGGTTATATTTATAAAATGTTAATGTTTACAAGTTTATTTACAAATATATTTTTTACTCGACATTTCCGTTTGCAAACTGTCCACAATTTATTACATTTAATGAGGCTAAGAATTTACATATCAACTGAGTACTGGCTACTTTGTGGACAAACAAATGTTTCTGCATCAAACCCTTCTTAGAATAATTATCCATCATTTTTGAGATTTAAACATACCTAAAACTTAATCAAAATTATGATACATATGTGAGATATGCGTCTAATTAGGTTATGTTTTATTGAGTAGATAAACTACTCTCCTAAGATGACATTTCAAAGTCAATTTTATGTTTTTTCCAGTACACAAAATTTACATAATTACAAAACCAAATGTCAGAGATGCCACAATTTTGGCATTCACAAACAAACTACTTTAAACAAGAATGGTTAGCTTGTCTAGGACTTCAGGAGATAATCATATTTCATTTGTTTGTAGATTTTGTAAGATTTTCTTTACTCATAAAATATATGGTTAACTACAGTTAATATTGATCGCATATATGTTTGATTCAAAGATGGCAATCACTAGTAGCAACCAATTTTTTTCACGTAAATTGTCGTCACAAATATTAAAAAGAAATGAATGGCTTAAGAAAAGCTATAATCAGAATCGTTAGTTTAACCTAAAATCACCGCATTTATGCCTTTACCTAATTTGTGTATATTATAACCTAGCAAATCATTCAATGTATTTCTTTGTATAAAATGAAGTAATTACGAATCATAATTTCCGGCACTCAACACTCAATATACCACAATCAAGTGTTAATTCGGATAAAAGCTTTTACCATTCAGCTTTTCAACAGCTAACAAACCCCCTCATTTGTTCCACTGTTCCGCCGAAAGCATGTGGAAAGAGCATTGGGCGGGACTAAACAAGCCATTTTGGGCGTGTCTTCCGTGTATACGGCGTTTGTGGCAAGTGCCTTCAGCACCGTGCTAGACTTTGGATTGGAATAAGGAGAGCGTTTTTCAGCTGCCCCCGCCACATCCCTTGACACAATAACTCATAAACTCATAAGGCATAGCATTCAATTTATTTAAGACCATATTTTAGTTGGTGTAACCCAATAACCATAACTTTAATCGCCTTAATTAAAGTTAAATCTGCGCAAGAAAGTGTGTTTTATGCACGAGTTATGGGAAACCAACGATTAATGAATTATGGTAACGACGCGGTGTGTTTGAGACATGCGCATGAGCAGTGTTCAAATCAATATTTCCTTATACGAACGGCTGCATTCATCCCCTGAAATTCACCGTGTGCAATTGAACAATTAAATTGACTTTATTTTGGAGTTGTCCAAAGTAGTCTTCAAAAAAAAGTGTTCCTTAAAGAATGAATTAAGCTAATAACATATTGTGCCTATGCATGTTTACTTTATACTCTTCATATGTACATTGTACAGTCGGCGTTGTGCTATATTTAATTTGTTTGCGTGTTTCAGTTTTAGGTCCGCCATATAGATGAATGCAAACAAATTTAGCGTGGCCAATCGATTTCCCAAAATTTCCGTTGCAGTGTTTACGTTTACTCCTTGCACTAATGGCGGTATTTAGAGCACAAGGTGTACATAAGCCTTTACGCCATTCAGCTGCAAGGTGGCTTCTAAGTTGTGGGTTAATTACTTTGGAAGTTTCTTTGTTTCGCCTAAACAACCAAACAAATGAAGAATTAAATGGGTTCTGCGTTATTTTGTTTTAGGTTATGTGAGGTTTTTTTTTAAGAATAATTAGCATGTGCACCTAAAAATAATTGGCAATAAATAATTATTTAAACGCTGATTTAACACAATTAAATAAATCGAATTGAATGATTGTTTAGTTAATCTGCTCACTTCTAATTTGTTTGTTTAGAAAGCCAATATTAAGAATTCTCTTCTTTTCATACAGCTTTTTATTCAGTTAGTCTACCTCATGTTGTGTTTTTTATTAAATTAGTGATCATTATCATATCAGCATCCAGAGTATGGCAATCATGCCAAGTATGAGATGACTGTTCGATTAATATTTTTCGAATTGGTAACGTTACACCCAATTGATCGCAGACTCAAGCCGCAACAAAACCAACAAATCCACTTGTGATTAAAATCATTTCGGCGGCATGTAAGTGACCTGGCAGCATTCCAAACAAACCAAAATTTAATTATCCGTTTGATTAGAGAATTCCGCTGCCGAAGCCAATCAGCATTTGAAGAACAATAAAAAGACGAGTAGCCTTCAGCGCGTCGCGTCGGTTAATATTTCCACATATGTAGACTATTCACGTCACCCGGCCTTTTCTACATCCAAATGCGATCGCTGAACGCTCCATTTCAATTCAATAGGCCTCTCGTCCTCCACCTCGACTCCTCACACGAAATTAGTTTATTTATTTTGTGTGATTAAATTTCTCATTCTCCTCCATTTAACTATATATTGGAGAAAAGTTTTTATTTGGTGTATTATACGTTGTAATGTACACACAACACATGATGAATACGCGCACTTAAGTTGCCATAAAAAATCGATTCTTCTCTAATAAAAAAGATTGATTGATTGTGAAAAGAATGGAATGAACTCGCGCGTCGAATCGACCGATGGGGCACCTTATTTAGTTGGGCCGGCTCAACGAAATTTTTATACATTTTTCGGTTGAGTCACGATTAACTAATTCCACATATCCATGATCAACTTAGAATGAAGAAGCTGATCTAGGGTATATACTATATACTTAATTTGAATGGGCAACATTCTTGGGTCGCATTGTGCTGAGTTCGCTACTTTATGTATATGCTCTTAATGAGTAGTAACTATTAGTTAATTGTATGGCCACGGAATATAAATGCGGTGTGTTTTGAAAAATGTAATCTGCGCAAATTAATCTGGGATTTAAATCATTCCATTTTTTTCCGGCTTTGATTCGCTATAATTTACAAACATTTAAACCTGAGCTATTCCAATAATAATTAGATTTGAGATTGAATTAAGTAGAGTGGCTGGTGGCGTTCCTTTTGTGTTTGTGAGTTGTTGAAAATCGAAATGCAATTACTGAATAATAAGTAATTTGTGCGTATACAGGAATTCAATTGAGTTAGTAGTTAAGAAATTAAAAGAAAACTATTTGATGGACCATCAGAGTTCTTTAGAAGATACTGTAATTATTTGAAACCGTTTTTCTTGCTTTTATTGATACAAAAGCAACGATTAAGATCTTTTATTCGGATCAAAATCAATGTAATAAATTAAATCTAGTTTTCATTTTTGTTTATGTCAATTGTTTCTGTAATATGTTCGTAAAGAAAAAATGAAATTTCTGGCAAAAACTGTCGTGACCTTTAAGTTTGCTCTATCGAAATGTCCTAAAATATTCCGACGCGCCACAGTGCGTGCACAAATTGACTATAATTCTTTGACTCACAACTTGTTCATGAATCATTTAGGAGCATATATTATATTTGTTTTCCGAAATAATTTAATAGGTTTCTGGCCACGAGCACACGCATGCATGTCCCGAACAATTACATATTAATTTCTATATTATATCGCCAGATTGCATCAGCTGGCTATGTCACGAGAGCAAAATAACATGTTCCATTAAATTTGAACACGAAATCACAAACAGGGTGCTGTTCCATATGGATATGGAGATTTCGCAATATATGTTTTTATAGTTTAAAATTATGTTAAAATCTGCACAACCGCAGATTAATTGTTGTTTATAAAAATCTCACTTTTAAAAATCTAAAGAGTAAAAAAAGGTAAGAGAATCACCCTATAAATTCGATGAATTCCTGTACGAGCAACATAAAGATTTTATGACAAACAAAATCATCAACAAAATTGGCGATAATTATCACTAAAATAACTGATACAAAAGTATCGACATTAAATATATTGCAACAATTTTGATACATGAAATGAATATAAATTGAATGGACAAATTCCAAATCAAAAAAGGCTGGCCAAAGAAACGCGCGGTATCAAAAATGAATGAATATTTATAGAAATTCCGTTCAATGGAATTATGAGGCGACATTAAAAATGACTCAATGTCTACTCATGCTCATAAATTAATTAATATGCCAATACAAATTACGAATGGACTAATTTCTTTGTATCAAAATTCCGGCTCAATAATAATCGTGTCATTATGTTTTATTTATTTATTGGTTTTATGCTATTGTTTGAGGTCATTTAGACAAGAATATATTTCAGCAAAGATGCAATGAATTCCAATGGCTTTTCAAATTATGAAAATTCCTTATTCCTTTAAAAATCAAAAAAAAAAAATTGTTGGACTTAAAAATATCCCTTTCGTTAGTTTCGTTGGTTAGTTTGGATTCATTTAATTGGAAGGAAAAACTTTGTTTTTTTTTAATATTAATCCTTTTAAAAAAACCTAAGCCCACATTGTAAATACTTCAAAATACAATTAGTTTGCGCTCAAATTTTTCATCTTCCGTTATTTTTCTTTCAAAGACAACTAAAACAAAGAATACCTATATAATTTACAACTTCTTTAGAATTCCTAAAGAGATACGAATAATATCTTTGTAACAAAACGTTCATTCCCATTGGAAGTTACCAATTATAATGACATCTAAAAGGTGACAGCATTTTTGTAGAACAATGACACCCGAAATAGGTTCTGCCTTATCAAGATTCTCCATTACATCTTCACACCGAGCAGACATGCAATCTTTCCGATCACAAAATGTAATAATGGTTTTGTGACAAACAAGCTTCTATTTTGTTTCCTATTTTATTTATCCAATTTCAACCATCAGCTCTCCGGATCACACCACGACCGAACCAGCTCACCGGCATCGTCATCTATACCTTTAATCGTGCACCGCAACCACTCCAAACATAATCGAATTATAATTAGGCTGACACAAACAAATTTAGAGATAAACATTTATCGTTGACATAATTTGGGCATAATTTTGAACAAAACTCCGCGGGTGTAAACGGACTGAACCCACAGAATTCGTGTGGTAACAACTAACAATGTACGTGGAACGGTAGGAGAGAAATCGCTGGAATATACGGCAAATTGATCCCCAGATTTTATCTGTTTGATTTGGTGGAAACAAATTACAACCACATTAATAAATGAAGCCAAGGAAGGAATGGAGAGGGCTGGGTTGTTGGGAATATGTATAAAACCAGTGACCGCCACACAGAACCGAATTAGTGAACAGAATACACGAGAAACTCGGCGAGAACATGAACACAAAGTGGTGTTACTTATTCCTTCGACTAATTTATGTTGAGAAATTTTAGATTTTTTTGATACGATAATAACACATATCTGGTAGGTATTATGTTTTACTGTAATTTACACTTCCAGAAACACCTTCCATTCGGGCTATATCTTGGTAAAACTTTGGTCCTCTTTTGTAGATTTTTTTTTGCTTTATTTTCGTCATATGCAAAACGTATAAATATACAAAAAGTCGTTAAGGATAAACCTTATTGTCTTACTAAATATAGTCAATTTATTTATGTTTTCTTATTTCCTTAAAACAAAAATGATCATCAAATTTTCTTTAAACAAATAATTATGTAATAACTTACTACATTACGTTGTCGGAAGTCCTTTTTGATATATAAAATAACCAACTGTTAATGTAAACACTCCTAACTACCGTCATTATTGTCCAATAGTTAGTGCCTAAATTAGCTTCAATTTACTTCCTTAGACCACCCAATCAGATTACATCTATCAATTTGTGGTAGCCAAATGTATATAAAAGGAAGTTTTCGATTCCCTGATTATATAAGATTTACACACATAAAGGAATTGCCTAAATTATTAAACATTAGTCAAATGTTAAAGGAGCCGCTTCAACAGTTTCGAAGAGTTTGTAAAAAGAAATGTATAAGCAGGAAGATGTAATTACAAGGTTAATAGTCTGTTGGTTTTATTTATTTTTTTTTTTTTTTGAAACAACATCATTTAGAATTTGGCAAATTCATAAATACATGTAATCAAGTTGTCATGGCGAGGCATATTGGTCTAAGAGCTAAGGAGGTTAATTTATTATATATGAAGAGATTTCGCCTTTATGACAAGGTCGGTAATGACTATATAGCTAATAAGTAAAAGACACATTTGTTTATTTTTTGTGCTGAGCTTTAAACAGTTTATCAGACGTTAGTACAACCTTAGATGGTAAAATTTCGAATCGCGAAGTTAAAATATATTTCCCACGGATATTGATCACGACTTTTTTTTCTGTTACCTATTTAGTACTGTGAAAGCAATTATAAAATGAAACGAATTCCAATTGGTTCACAAAATCCACATTGAATCATCTTCTTTTAAGCTAAGTCTTGAATACACAAACGCATTTTCATTTACCACAGACGTGTGCTTCATCGATATAAATTGCATCCTTTTCCAATTTAAAATGAACACCAACAACAAATTAAACCACAAGGCCATAAGAATCGGTGCATTTGCATTCTTGAAATGGGCAACGTGGAAGAGAGCCGTGAATTAATCCTAATTTGGTTCATGTTCCACCTCGATCAATTCAGCGTTTGCGTCTCTCGCCAATCGCCACTCCTTCTCCATGTAAGACGCGCTTCGCGTTTGTCTGTGACCTGTGCCTCGCGAATGGCCGCTCGGCAAATAAAAAGTCGTAAATATGATAAATTTTCGGAAAATTGATTTAACGCGAGACTCGCAATTGCATTAATTCCATCGACATATTCCTTTTGTGGATTCGTGCTATGTACATTCTTCATCCAAAGTAATTTGCCTTAATTCTGTTTGTTTTGATGGAAGGAGGAATAACTTAAAATAACAAACATTTGAACCACAACCGACATTTTGCATTTCGCGAAATTGATCTCTCGCGTTTTTCACTCATTGTTTCCTTTCGGTAACGAGGCGCAAAAAAGCAGCGTGTCTGATTTATTCATTTTACATGCGCCGGTGCTAGTTACGGTAATTTGGCTATTATTGGTGGTTTTTATGTGCAACATGTGCAGCGTGGAATCTACACATGAATCGGCGGAGGACAACAACTCATATTGTTATTGTAGTAATTTGGCGCTTACAATTACCTATCGTGTTCACAACATTTCTGTACATAAATTGTTTTCATATCGTGATCGCTAGTCAACTGTGAGCGACACATAAGTTGTTCATGAATATGCCAACTTATTTATGTTGGTGGAAATTTGAAATTACAATGTTGCTTATTTCTTTCTCCATATGGAAACTTATTATTTTACCATTTGGATTCATTGTTCGAATTTTATAGTAAGTAGCAATTCTTTATAGCAAAGACACACACACTACAGAACCTTCATTAGGCCATCTATGCGTCATATTTTAAAATGCTACTTAACTAACCATAAAAGTTAAAACTTCAGACGATTCATAGACATGAACCCTTTTTATGGCAGATATCCGTGTGTCCAGGCTAGCTGCCACTTTATACACAAATAATAGTACTTTTTAAATATTATTTTAAAGTTAGTACTTATTTTCAAACGAAATTTTAAGATAACTCCTGAGTAAACTGACCTGGCTAGTTTTGGCTTAAGGTTTTTAATGTTAAACTGGACGATGCATCTATAAAAATAGTCAACCCAGATTACAATCGTTTAAATTTTTATGGGAAGCAAATAGTACAATAATCTATTCTTTTACTATACAATTAAAAAGTCATTAGGTAGATTAGTTTCTGTGTATTAAAAAAAAAATCGTTCCAAAACCACTACAAAAGTGCTGCTAATGGTAAATAAACACAGGTGGTAATTAAAGATTATGCCATTATTTGGTCTGCAAACATTACCACTACCACGAAACGTGACAAGTCTCAATATTTAATTGACTTAATCGCAATACAAATATGTAAACAAATTCATGAAGCTGTATCATAAAATGTATGTATCACAACTAAGCCTGTATCAAAACAAAGCTTACATACTTCCTTATCAAAAAAAAAACTCTTAATGATTCGCCTATTACAATAACCAAAACACGTCTGGAAAATATTTGGGTGCGATAACTTTGCACGAATGGTTTGTACGAGTCAACATTTAATTTTTAAGACAGTACAATTCTTAAGCTGCTACAATCACCACTTGCTCAAAGTTCACATTTGTGAACATATACCGATTTGAGTTATGTCATTTTCAAGTTTTTTATTAGTGGCCATTGCAATAACAACGACATGTTACTTGTGGATAAGGAGAAGATACTCCTACTGGAAGGACCGAGGCATTCCATACATAAATCCAACATTTCCGTTTGGCAATACAAAGGACATGGGTCGAAGAGGGCACATCTCGGAAGTTCTGCGTGAAATGTATACAAAACACAAAAACGACGGTCCGTTCGTGGGCACCTTTTTCGTGATGAAGCCAACAGCTCTTGTGACCGATTTGGAGCTAGTGAAAAATGTGCTAATAAAAGACTTTCAAAACTTCGTAGATCGTGGTTTCTACTCCAATGAGAAAGATGATCCCTTATCAGCCCATCTGTTCAGTTTGGACGGTGCCCGATGGAAACAGTTGCGCTCCAAGATGACACCCACATTTACGTCGGGTAAGATGCGCTACATGTATCCAGCAGTTGTGGCCGTTGGCGAGAAGTTGAAGCAGAAAATAGATGACCTTGTGGTGGAGAAGAGTTACGGCATTGAAATCAGAGAAATCTTCGCGCGGTACACGACCGATGTGATTGGTTCTTGTGTTTTCGGAATTGATTGCAACAGTTTAAATGAGCCTGATTCGCTGTTTCGCCAAAAAGGAAAGAAGACATTCGAGACTCCTAAATTCAAATCGTTTGGACGATTCTTTCTTTTTTCGTTTCCATCGATAGGACGAATGTTAGGAATAAAATTTACGCACGA
Organism: Sylvicola fuscatus; assembly: GCA_026546915.1. Classification (NCBI taxonomy): domain Eukaryota; kingdom Metazoa; phylum Arthropoda; class Insecta; order Diptera; family Anisopodidae; genus Sylvicola; species Sylvicola fuscatus. The sequence goes on along the minus strand of JANSTS010005951.1, from coordinate 11,418 downwards.
CGATGTTCTGGATTTTTTCATCAATATTGTTCGTGGTACCATTGATGGAAGAAGGAAAGCACAAGTGGAGCGGAATGATTTTATGAATATAATGATCAAAATGTTGGATGAAAATCCGGACAGTGATAAGGATTCAACATTGACTTTTAATGAACTAGTAGCGCAAGCGTTTCTGTTTTTTATTGCTGGCTTTGAGACGTCAGCTACAACGATGTCTTTCACTTTGTATGAACTCTGTAAGCAACCAAAAATCCAGCAAAAATTAAGAGATCATGTTACCGATGTTCTCGAAAGACATAAAGGACAATTTACATATGAAGCTCTGGTGGATATGAAATATCTAGATCAAGTTGTTAATGGTAAAACATTTAGATATAAATAATTTTTCTGTGAACTTCAACTGTTTATTACCATTTCAGAAACATTGCGAATGCATGCGCCACTTCATTTAACCCGGATTGCGGAAAACGATTATCTCGTACCTGGAACTAAATGGATTATTCCAAAAGGGGCTCAGGTGATAATTCCAACGACGGCGATCCACTTTGATCCAGACATTTACAACGATCCTTTGACCTACGACCCAAACCGTTTCTCCGAGGAAGAGGTGAACAAACGGCCAGCCTGCAGCTTCTTGGCTTTTGGTGAGGGTCCACGAAATTGTGTGGGCTTGCGATTCGGAATGTTACAAACTAAAATTGGATTGGCTATGATGATAAAGAATTACGTGTTTGAGATAAATGAAAAAACTGAGATCCCTTTAAATGTAATTAAAAATAATTTCATAGTAATACCGGGAAGCGGCTTGTACGTAAATGTAAAACCTGTTTCAAATTAATAATTACAAATTCACTTTTTTATAGATTTATTAACTTTAAATAGGAGTACACGCAAAATA
>JANSTS010005940.1:1560-16506 GCA_026546915.1 Sylvicola fuscatus | reverse complement strand
TTTAATTGCAGCTTGTTAATTAGAAATTCTGAAGTGGTACACAAATGATAAAAAAATAATAACAAATATAGAGAAATAGGTTTTTAAAACCGCATTTAAATAATCCGCTCGAATTAAATATATCAACAACAAAAAAACCAACAAAAATGCAAATAGAAACAGTGAAAATGATTCCAATTCAATTCAAGTGTCCATGAAAGTGATCGTCCCTTTCAGTAATTTATTTCCAAATCCCTAAATGCGACACATTGACGACAGGTTTTTTTTGTTCCCGTAGAAATTGCAAAATGAAGTGAATCAGGTGAAATGGTAAAATATTAGGCGAGTGAATGTCTCAGGGGTGTTCGAGCGTGGTACGATTCGAGATTATTTAGATTTCAAAAAATGGTGGAATAAAAAAGTATACATGCAAATATGTAAAGCAAACAGGCATGCTCGAACTCGTATCTCGGGAATATAAAAACAAAAAGTGTAACAAAAAAGCTCGCGCTGGACCGGCACAGCATGACAGGGCAAAGTATGTTACATATACGAATATTCCATTATGTTGTTTGGGTTTAATATTGGCTAGTTTTCCCTCGTGTACTGGCAAAGCGAAATGCAGACCTACATGACAGTCGTTTGACACACAGAGAAAAAGGTCAGTAAACAAAGGTTTTCATTTAATTGGCTATTGCGGCCGCACAAAATATAAAAAAAAATGGTGGCAGGGACAGCCGCAGCAACATATTACAATCATTAAATAAAAAATTTTAATGTCAAATTTAGTAAATTAAATCAACGGTTTTTGAGATACAAAAATAAAATAAATTTAAGTACAGATATTCCCAACCAAAAATGCATTTCTGTTCGTCGCGAAAAAAAATTTGTGATGCTTGAAACGTGTATGAAATAAAAATATGCTTCATAAAATATGGCGACTTCCTTCTCCAATTTGGAAGTAATTGGTTATAGCTTGAGCTTTACTGTTCAGACAAGTCAGTTAATTTCGCCATAAAGCATTTAATGGGTCGTCCTTTGGTAATTATGGACACTTTGTTTTAGCAAATCGCCATTTTTATTAAATGAGCTTTTCAAAGGATTTTATGTGGCTCTAATTGTCAACAGAAAAATTATACCTCCGACGATTCGCAACAACTGCACGGAAAATTCAGCAGAAATGAGAATTTATGCAAGTACCTTCTACAAAATATCAAGCCAACGGTTGCTGCGAATATTAAATTTCACGCCGGTATGATGTTTTAGTACTTATTTTAAATGTGAGTTGTTTTAAGATACGAAAGCTGTAAAAACTTTCTGTAATGTAATAAACATTAGAATTAATGTGACGCCATTAGCCAGGCTATTCCGTGGCAACTTTTAATGACCTTGTGGCTATTCCAGTGGTGCGAAAACGCATCTAATTTAACGACCTAATAAGTACAGCAACGATGTGCTGAATATGTATTTATCAGAAATTCAAAAAAAAACTAATTTTGTTCCCACGACATGAGGAATATTCACTATACTTTTCCAATGAAAACTGCCGATATGAATTTATATGGTCGCAAAAATATAGGTGAAACAAATTGAAGAGGAACCGGAAAATGCACGATTCGTTCGCTCATAAGTCACAAATCCCGGCGACACGTACGTCGTACACACAAAAGTCAAAACATGTGGGCAGTGGCGGAATAAATTTGCAATAAATCGACTGGCTAGTGCGGTGAAAGCATCTACCGGCTGGAAAATTCCGTTTACTGGCAATGGCCAGTGTTACTCTTTAGTTAACTTGCGGCCAACATGTTGAATTGTATGCAAATGTCATTGCCGTCTGCAAGTCAAGTTGATTGCTGAATACTCTTCGAGTTTTGACGCAGACATATAGTGAAGAGGTTGTCGCTTCATATGGCCGGAAAATTGAGTGTTTTCTTTTTCACCCACACCATGTCGTGCTGCTGCATGTTTAGTGCAATCGGAGTAATGAGTATATAGATGGCAGATTGCATTGACAGAAGTCTGTCACTGTAACTGCAGGTTGTTTCGCTGAAATTGCATTTCGGTTTGGGAAGTTGGATGCGAACTCAATTTGAATGGCTTTGTCTATAACTCAATAAAGTCGATGCGCTTACAAAGTTGATGTGCACGCTACATGTCAGCCACATTTGCATAGTGCCATTCATATCAGTTTTCATTGCATCCGACGCGACTGTTGCCAAAGTCATATATGGGAATTTATGGATATCTGGCAATTAATGTTCGTTTGTTTGGGTGTTGTAGGCGGATTAAATCGCCTACCTAGTAGTTGATTTATAAGGTATCGCAACAAATATGCATCTAGCTCTTAACCATTCTGTTAAACAAATTAATGGCTGTCTTTAAGAAAGCAATTGTTTTCTCATTATGTTTTGAAATTTGAACTTGTCATGAAAGAACAACAAACAACAAAGAAATTGAAACCAATCTCAAATTACCGAAAAACTCATCCCTATAATACAAACGCCATTTTCTTCCAATTATAGAAAACTGATTTTCATTCAGCAATCATCGAAGCTTTCGTTAGGGCGGTTATGCGTACCTGTTGCTGGCAATTTTTACATCAAATGAGATTTATCCCCGTACTTCTTCTATGAAATTGAATCATAAAATAAATGATTAAGTAATTTTAGTGAATTAATCGCATAAATGAGCCTAACAATAATAGAAATTCTGCCTTTAATTAATTAGAGCAAAGAAATGAATCACATGGAGGTTGCACCGAATTGCCATAGCCCATAACCCATAACCCAAATTAATTACATTTTAATAAGCGGTTGTTAATAATTCGGCTGGGGGTGCTTTGCCTGAGACGTTGGCCCAGCTTTTGTCCGTTTATCACTGCACTGCCATGCATATTGACTGTAATTAAGCTTGTCATATCAACTCGATTAATATGCATGCATGCATGAAAATACACAATATATGTGACAACACATACCATGACATTATGCAGATGAAGTGACAGAATTGAAAAGATTGTTTCCTGAATGGATGTTGTGGTGCTGGCATATGACGACCAATTTATAATACTGCAGAAATTACAGATTGCAGAATCAATTACAACGATATGAGGAGACACTGTCTCCATAGTCCATATTAATCCTCAAGTGACACATCCGGATTCACCGAGCTCAATCTGCTGAATTTGAATGTACTAAACAACCCCCGCCACCAACGTGAAATGGCACCGACAGCTAGACACAAATGGCTGGTGTCCTGGAGGCGAACAATCGACATTACAACTAAAACGAACAACGAGTGTACACATTTTATATGTGCGAATTTACAAATAGGATTGCAAACTGTTGGAGGGCGTCCTGCACGCTTTCAAGTTCCTCACCCCCTCCCCGACCGCATTCAGTGGGTAGCATAATTTTTCACCATACTGAAATACATATGTTCGACATTATCTACCCTACATATGCTGAGTAAATGTAACTTTCATATGGACGCGCACGGTAAAAACGTGGATTTGTCACTTGCCACAATTTCACCGTCGTGTTATTGACAACAAGGATACACAGCGAGAGAACATTCTGCCCATATATGTAAGGTGGTTGATGTTTTTTATGCTGCTACATTTGAAGCTGCACACAATTTTGTCTGCAAATTTTATTTCGTTATCTCACTCTTTATGCGAGTATGTATGTTATGTGGCAGTTTTCAGTAACGTGTGGCTCAATAGCAAACGGCCACACATACAATTGCTTCAGCAATATTTTTCCATTTCCTTGAATTCCTTTTCCTGAATGGTATAGCGATATAGATTTATCCGCGCCGGAATATTGAATACACATATATGGCTGTACCGAAAACTGTCATCCATTGCCGATTGCGATATTACAACGGAATATTAAAGGATATGAGGACGTGAATATGGACGAATTTTCCACCTTGTCGTTAAACACATAAATCGCTAACCAAATCGATTAAAGAAGAGTTTAATGGAAGCGTTTTCATTGACAATTGAACCATTATTCGGCGTTCTGGCGCCTATTTGGTGGCCCGCAATAATTCAATGAAGAGTCGCGAAATGTGTGACCGTAAAAAATGTTATTGCCGCTGTATTACTTGATGATCGTTAAATCTGCGGTTCGTTTATATCGAGCAGAATTTAATGAGCACAAATTGCACATAAAAGAACCTACAAAAAATGAATCATATTTTTGATGATTTCAAACATTTTTTTGCATTTAAAAAAAAAAACGTTTTTTGTTGTATGGATAATTTAAAACTTTAAAACTAGTCAAAACATAAATTGGTTATCTTCCTGAACCATAAGACCTTTCACCGCAAGTTCTGAAAGCAATCAAATTCAAAATATGTATACTCTTAATGGAGTTTAATTGATTTTCTTATAAACTTTATCCAGTCTTTAGGAGAGGCGTTATACGAGTACACGAATAACCCTTAAAAATTAAAACTAATTAACTATTTTGGTTCTATATTGCAAAAGTTTAAAGGTACATCATAATTATATTTGTACGTATATGGAGAAACCAAATACTTGTAGTAGTTCCTTCATCAATATTTGGTTCTATCCATAGAACTTATATCCCAAGTTATTAGAAGTTTATCTTAAAGTTTTGTGTCTTGAACGATTTCTTTCTCATGCAAAAATACAAATTAGATTTCAGATTTAATTTATCGAATTTCTGTCATTTGAACTAATTCTAACAACCATTTATACTCATAACATCTAATTGGATGAACAGAAGGCTTGGCACGTGTTCATACATTCGATAGACAATAATCGATACTTATTTGCAAATTGCAGCCGACAATCTACTTTCTGCCATATTATTTATGGCTCAGCCTATTAGCATAATGGCTAATTTTCGCACATTGCAAGCGCGCTTATCAGTGTTCCACGGTAATTGAATTATGTTTGACATCCGCTTGAGATATACGTATATACAACCTCAATATATTAGGCGATTCGACACATCAAAATATTCCCGGCCCAGCCAGGAAAGCTACCCCGTTCCCCATTTATGTTTTTGGCGGACTGAATGATGTTAACCTTGTTAGCTGGCGTGCATAGAAAATGAATTCACTTCCATATTCACGTTGCCATGTATGCCAAACGCTTCCAGTAAAAACACACCCAGCCAATTCGCGGGGATTATACACTTGAGGTAAGCGAGTCATTACAATAACTGCGTATATTGGCGGTTTTTCCCACATTTGCAACGGAAACTGCAGCATTCTGAATGAAATTTAGTTAATCCTCTGCAATAGGAGCTCTTCTGTTGTCCAATGCGCCTCTTTGGTTTTAAGCTTTCGCGGTATTAAATGTGCAACTTTAAAAGTCGACATATAAATTTATAAGCTCTTTGCCGGAAATTAAATCGAAATATGGTCGTCTAATTACGCATATACGCGCCAGATTAATGAAATTAATTTCTGGTCGAATTCATGTTTTTTTTTTTATTCGATTGGTTAGTTGGCCTTTGTAATTGAAAATGGAAATGATTTTGTCCATAATTTATAAAGCAATTATTGCGTATTGAATTTTTAGGGGGCCGAATTTGAATAAAAATGTATTTTAGTGCGTGGTAATAAGGATTATGACAATAATGAAAAACAATTGTTTCATTTTTATTAGGTTTAGCGAAAAATGGATAAATTAAGGAAAACAAATTTTCTATATTTAAAAAATGAATGAATGAATGAATTATAGATTTTTTAATTGGAGTAAAAGAAGAAAATAACGTTAATCACATGAACAATTTCCAAATATTCTCCAAAACATTTTTATGAATATTCATCGACTCAAGTCGACTTATTATAAAGAAGTTTAAATTCTGTATTTCGTTGCAAAATATTAACGCAAATCAAATAAAAATAAAATGCAATGCAGCCAGCTTTTCCCTAAAGCTGTATAATTAATTGGCTTTCAGATGAAAGCATAACTGGAGACTTGAGTATCGATATTACTGTCTTTATTTAAGCAGATTATTTTTCAATATCTTTTGCTGCGTAATTGGAATCTTATTCGACTCGATAGCAGAGCTGTGTTTTCTTTATCGCAGCTTGCACTATAGACATTATTAAAAGCTTAGATTTTTTACTTCTAAATTTAATTACTCCTATTTGTTTGAATTGATATTGATGTATTCCGTGACAAATGTCCATGCCAAGAATGTTGAAATATTGAAAACCTTAACAAAATTTCACAATGTGATATAAATAAACCACCCACAGGTAAATATTATTAAAATACAAAATCCATTGGGAATTGCTTTTGTGTAAATATTTTCCCTGACATCAGAGATCTTTCAAATGTATTTGTTTATTTCTCGTTTGTGTACTGCAGAAAGTCGATTGTTATGTGTAAACGTAAACCATCGATTGTGTTCGTGCTAGAAAATTTGCCTCTTGATCTTTGTAATACTGCTTTGATGTGTTAAGAAAGGTTGAATTTCAAAACAATGCTTTACATTTGCAAAACATAAAATCAATTTGCATCGTTTGATGTTTCTGCAGCTGAAGATGGGAGAATATTTGTTTTTATGAAAAATGTACATATACGATCTAAGGATCAATCAATCGAATATAGCCTCATCGCGTGTATCTTTTTAATTAAAATGTCTGGGATGAATAAACTTCTCGATTCGAGTTGAAGTTGTCACCACAAGATACCTTTTTTGTTTTTTTTAAAGCCGTGCTCACGTTGCAAAAAAATCCCAATCAACACCATTCAATGAAATGGTGTATCCATTAAACTGTGTAAAGCAAATAAGTTCTACAAACTGTTCCTGCGGTTTCCAGTTCACAGAACTCAATTATACATTTACCAAATAGAAACAAAATGGAAATAAAACCATTTTTAAATTAAAATGCGGTTGGTGGTAAAATTCCCAATAAAAAAGTAAATGAACACGGTATCTAACTAAGAGCATTGAGCGCTGGTGTCGAATTAATAAAAAAAATAAAAATAAATGCAATACCTGCAGAAGAGAAGATGTGCAGTTGTAAAACATGGTTGCATTTCGATAGATTAATCTGGTGGAAAGTGAATGCATTGATCACATAGGCATTAGGGAAAAGTTTATGTGAACAAATTTACAATTTATTTTTCACACCGTTTACAAAAAAATTGCATTGAGAATTCTTTATTTTTTCAGTTTCTTTTTTATTTAACACCTACTTTTTTTTGGTGCAAAGAATGTTTTAATATTCTTAGTATTATTCTATAATAAAATAAATAAAGTTAATTTTCATTTTTCCAAGCTAATTAGCTTATTTCTAAACTCAAATAATTCATCAAATTACAGACAATTTGTACACACAAAGCTTCGCTACCTTCCATCGTTTTAGTTAAGCGCACTTAAAGCATAAAATAGTAATGAACCTAATAATGATTTAATAATATCACATTAACAATATGTGTTATATGCTCGAGTTAATGCAAACTTTTGAGGCAAACTTTCAACAGCTTCACCATAATTCGTGTTGTACATTGCCGTCAGCACTTCAAAGTCGCTGTCAATCTATGGCTGAGAGAATATTACATAAAGGATACAAGCTCATTACTTCCTTTAGCTTAAATTAACGATATGTGCGCATAAGCCAATGTATAATCCTTCAGTACACACTTTAATTTATAGATTTAATGTCTGTATTACGTGATAAAGGATTCTAACTAAAATCATATTAGAGTTATTTGAGTAAATTACATTTTGGTACAAATATTGTTAATAATGTTGAATTTTTAAATTGCATTTAATTTTACCAAAATTTAAAATGGTATATGAGTGTTTCCATGTTTGTCATATTCCCCAAGTCCTTTCAACAGCTAAGGATATCAAAAATTTATAATTTTTATCAGAAAAGAGCCCAAGTGTCAATAGAAAATAATTACCCTACAATAGCTTATTGAAAGTTTTTAAAAAAGATGCAAAATTTGTTTTTGGTTTGCACGCCAAAAAGTAAATGAACTCAATTTAAAGTTTATATGAAAATATGTTGAAAGTTAAGCTTTTTCTTGACCTAAATAATTTGTTCATGGAAGACATGTATTTTGCATCTGTAAGCTTGAACACGCATAAATACATGAACGAAAGTTGTTGGGAACTCAGTTTAAATTGGAAACACATGCTCGACTGGAATTTCATCCCGCTTCTAAAATATGTACTTAATTTGGATTATTGTTATAAAGAAGCGTTGTCATTCAAGTATATTCTGAAGCTGATTGCAAATTGAACTTTTTTTTTCTCAAAAGTTTAAACCTAGACGAATCCTTCCAAAACAAAAAAGTTTAAACAAAATTTACTGTAGATAAACCTTATTCCAAATTCATATGGTCTTAAACTGTAAGCAAAATAACATCTAAAACTCGACAGGATTAGAGTTGAAAATTGGAGTACAGACGAATGCTAAGAACTTAAATGCACTCAGCAATTAGACAGCTTCAGAACGGGCGATATATGCAGATTGGATCACGTGTCATAAAGCGCATTATTGAGTCGGTTAGAAAGCGCTTTTGCTTTGCCGCCTTGAAATTGCATTGCTCATTTAAGAATGAGATTAAGCGATTCCCAACTGTTTCAGTCTTTTTCTTGGTCGCAGTGCATGTGCAGGATTTGTTCAGATGCAACTGTGGAATAGTATTTCGTTTTCTTTTAACTAACAAATACTTTGCACGCTCGTTCTCGACGTGTTGCTACTTGGATATGCAAATGCTGGGGGATGTCACTTAAAATAAGCATATCCCGCATATGTGGTTTTGCATCAGAGATGTGTCCTTTATCATGCATTATTATAAGAATCACACAAAACGACTTTGACGCAAAGAAGCTAGATATTTTAAAGCGGATGTAATTGTACTTTTGAGTTTAATGCTTTGATGTGCCATTCGCAATAAGATGACAACTCAATCAAGTTGTCTCTCAACATTTTATACATTTAATAACTTTATGATTGCCATAAAATTTATATGTACTTTATTTGATGTATCAAAGGGGTTCGAATGAATCCAGCATCGTTAGACTTTGCCTGCGCCATTTATGTATAATGTTGATAACGGTATTTATTATGTATTCAGAAAGGGATGATGGGATGATGTGACAATATTTAATAATGGGCTGTAAATTTAATTAAGCTGGATTTTATTGAGCAATTATTTTTTGAAAGTTAATATTTGCCAGCTTGCTATAAGACAAAATCAGTCGAACAAGATACATAAAAAATGTAATTACGGCCGAGTCTTAATACCATTAGGAATTTATAAGAAGTTTAATACTTGTTTGATTTTTTGTCCAATGGTAGGCGGGATTTTTGTTTTTTTCAGCACATTATTGAAATTGTTTTTCTAATACAGATTGTGTGGCTATCTCACTTGAAATAAGAATTAAAACGAATGAAAACGGTTACCATAGCATTTGGTATCAGATTTGTCCAATAAGAGATAAGAATTCCACTCATCAGTAACATTTTCAATTTAACATCTCACTCCACAAAAGTGTCGCATCTGTAGCCTAGAGCAACGATTTATTCTTCATTTTACTAAAACACGAGAAATTCAGGTATCTCCATGACTGATGGAAAGATGTCAGCAAATGACAAATGCGACAATATAAAATCCTACAAACTAGGAGCAACACAAAACACCTATTTCCCATACACACTCGTTTCCATATATTTAATATCAAAGGAGAAATAAAAGATACTTTTTGAGAGACGTTCATATCATATTCTTAGAGACATTATATGTCTAAGGCAATTTCAACTCGTTGATCAAAACCATGAACCAAGCACGCCTGCCACACTAAAATATCCTGTACAGAAACGGGCCTCAACGTCTTGAAGTTTGTTGTTTGTTTCACTTAAGTACCAACTGACAAAAGATGACGATAACAAAGTGCCATCGCAATAATTTATTTATTGTCGTTTGCCATTTCTTTGCCGTTTAACCCCATTCTCGGCAAAGCTCTTCAAAAGTTGTCGATGTACGGAATGTATGTGTTCAACCCCTTGTTGCTGCTCTGAATATCTGCCTGGCATCCTGGAATAGTGTAGTTCAAAGTAATCAAACTTTGCCTATAGTGGCATTGACAAATGTACATAGACCCACCCGAAAGAATATCATTATTAAACTGAGTCAATTTTCTCAATATCCTTTACATTGATGGAAGAATTCTCTGAATACGATTTATGTTCACTAAGGAATTTATTATTCATGTATGGATGTAGATATTCATCATTGCAATTCGTCCTTGTAATGCAATCTCTAATTAATAGTCGTTTGCTTGTAACTTACATTTCCACTTTACAGGTCAAACATTTTGTCAAAATTGAATTTATATTATGAATTGAGCATTGGCAATGGTTTGACATGGCAAAGTGCAACAGTCTTTTGCAGCTTTCATATCCGCATCCGTCGATTTCCGAGTTAATTTCCGACGGAATACGCCTTCAAATTTGTTGAGCCCAAATAGTGACATCGCCAACATTGGATGCACCGCATTCTCTATCTGAATTGCCTGTATGCGGTTCATCTACACACCCGAAACGCTGGCTAATCTGCATACATGATTATGTTTATCCAATGAGACAGCTCCAAAGCAGATAGCAATCGCAGAATCGTCATGTACGTTCCATTAACTAACAAAATTCAATTTATTTCACTTATTCATTGTGGTCACTCTCCATGTGATTCTAATGTTTCAGAGATTGATGGAATTTGGTGTATCCGGATGGCGCAAATACGGACGAAAATCAGAACCGACGAGAGTGGACAAGGAAACAGATAAAAATGTGTATCCAAGTGGGCAAAACACTGGCCAAGAGGTTAGTAAACGCTGGCCATCCGTTTTAGTGCACATTAATGTGGGTCACAAACACGTACTGCCGATTGGAATCATTTTCTGTGGTCGCATTTCGACTTGACCATATCTTCCACACCATGCACACACACACACACACACACACACACACCCACACCCACCAGATTTGGGCAATAATGTCGGCAGGCCAATCCTTGAACTCCGTCGTATAATAATGTCGATTCGATTTGGCTTGTCTTATATAAACTCTATATATCTCGACTGTATTAAGAGTAATGCCGTTTAGCATTGGAAAATGTTGCGTTTTCTTTAGCCACAATTTATCACTTTCCAAATGAGACAAGAAATACCGGGTTTATTCATCTGATTTGCGTCTTTGTGTATGTGTCTACTGGAAGCTAAAATTAGATAAATTACATGGGACTTGTCTTCATTGAATTTGCGGCAGTGTCGACTGTCGAGGGTAGCGGAAAAGCGTCCGATAGCTTTTTTATGCGTGCGTGAATCAATTCAAAATATTTCATATTAGATTGTATCCTTTTTTTTTCCTTTGCGGTAAGCGGCGGCAGCAGCATCTGCCACTCGGAAAAGGGCGGTTACTGTCGCTCGTAAATTATTGACATCACATTAAAGTGACACATTTGGAAGTCATAAGTCAATTAAATCGAGTGTATGTGTGCGTATGCTGATAACTCATATAAGTGATTGTGCTACATGTGAGTAAACAAATATGCTACAGTAAGGATGTTTTTGCATTTTTTTCGGTGGTGAGACAGGGAATTAGAATACCGAAGATTTGTTGAATACCATTCGTGATTTTGCTAAATCCATGTAGGATGCGTGCATTGAATGTTTGTCGGGAACAAGTGTGAAATGAAAATACGAATAATCTGCATAAAACAACATCGACTGGATTATTGAAATTTGAAAAGTTTGTCTGGCACGGTTATTTGGTTTGAGCTTTCGCCCATAAATATGTATTTAGCATGTGCTGAGGTTTGTAAAACATGTTCTATTAGCAACAAGTTTGAAAAAGAAAATTATTGATTTCGATTTATGATTTAATTAAATAACAACGGCCAGTATTATATTGAAGTTTTAAATGCCAAACCAAATAAACTTTTTTCGGCCATTCAAAGTGAACATAAAGATACAACTGACGTGTCTTCAAAGACACCAATCCTGAAGCTTTCATGCAAAGATAACGAAATTACAACTGTCTCAGTTTCATATATCCCATAAATAATTCAGGAGTAATATATTGTACTTCATTAGGTGCAAACGTCGCCTAGAAGGCATATTCATACATGTATTCAATGTACATTATATAAACATAACTATGCATCCTTACCAAAAAAAGGAATGCGTCTATTGAATTTGGAAAAGCTTAATTCCATTATTATCATTTCAACGATGTGTGGCGCCATTGTGTAGCAGCGTCAGGCCTACACTTCCCATGAATACTCGTCGAGTTCGGTTCAGTTCATACATATACTTACTTTAAGACGATCATATATGCGCGATGGCAGTACAAGACTGTGCGAATCTGTTTGAAATTCTGGCAATATCGTCAACATAATTTCGGTTCATTTGCATAAAATCTCTTGCGATAACCTCGCACTTAATATTCTATAAAAGAAAACTCATGTTTCTCTCATGCCCTAGCACATCCTTTTACATTTCACCTACTCCTAAATCGATTTAAAATATGTGTTCCGTCTGCCAGTGCTGGCACACCTGTTTCACACTTAAAAACACATTCGCAGCGCTTTCCACGGCTTTCGCCGAAAGTGTTTAACTAAGGAAGGTGTCGCTTTTCCCTTTGTTCTGTTCAAGCGACAATCAAAATGTACCGTACAAAGTGGGAATCTGGAGTGTTGGGTAAATCTCTGGGCTTCACCCCTTCTTTACCCAGAGTGACACGACTTTGTGGTAGCTTTTTTGTTGTTGTATTTTCAATGAGTATAAAGAAAAATAAATCAACAACAAAAAAAAATTGTTGTTATGTAAAGTACATTTTAACGAACAATCTATTAAGGTGAATAAAAATCAATTTATTTATGTATCCAGCGCCATCAAGTTGCACATGGAAGCTCACACGTTTTCCTTAATGCGATCTCCAGACACATTAAACGTATCCATAGGGTAAATTGGGGACATGCGGATTATCAACAACATTTTCTACGTGACTCAGTCAGCATATATTAAATGCATGTAGAATGACATTGACAATAATCAATCTGTGACGCAATTTACACGTCCCACCTGCAGATCATTTGCGTTATGCGGGGAGGATGAGTTGCGTCGTCATTGCAGCTGCCAACATACGAGTACATACAACCGTAGAGACAGCATAAATGATTTTATTCAACGCAAATTTTGCATACATGAAATTCTTGAAGTCGATACAGATTGAACTTTTAATCCAATTCCCGCATACAACAGACTTGAGTCTTGGCTTCTAACAAGCTGGCTCTGCGTTGGGCGTACGGTTGAGATATTTTATGTATAAAGATGTAAGATGTTTAAGCTTGCATCTTCGACTAAACGTCAAGCTGCTTCACGAAACCACATTTCAGATATAAACTCGTACATAGCTTGAGGGAATATGAGGCCAAACTAATACAATTTAAAGCGTTTTACTTACTTCTTTTTTTATATACACGACTTCATTGTTATGTGTTTGTCAAGCGAAGAAGAAGGAATATATAGGAGCTCATATGAGCTTATGTTGAAATGGGGAGCTCAAATATTTCCTCAGGAATGTTGAAATTATTGCATTGCAGGAATGACGCATTGACACCCCGAGACGAGTTTCAGTTGGCAATCTCCCACCAATAACTAATCTCCTAAGTATGTGCTGGAAAAAGTTTGATATCGATGAATGAGTGTGAATTTCTTTGTTGATCATCTTATACTGGCATTGAAAGCTATAGAATTTCACCACTTTTGACGAAAATACGTGAATAAACTTTAATTGCACAACCGTCGCGTCGATTAACCATTTCTGGGAATTTATATCAAGTCATGACAATTTAATGTTTGGCGTAACAAAATGATGACATCACCATTATAATTTTCTTTGAAACTTCGACTATCATCTTAAGGTTTATACCTATTTTTATTAAGGTGCACCTATTATTCGTTGGGATTTATGTTGTCTTAAAATATGCACTTCATTGACATATATTAATGAAGGACTTTCCGCTGTCGACAACGACAGACGACAGACAATGTTTATGGTGAAGTTTTGCGATGACAACATAAGATCGTTAACATCCCATCGTCTGTTAGCCAACTCAAATTAATTTAATTGTAATAAAGCGCGTTTTACGAGCTTCGACGTCTGCCACATTTGCAACGGCACTACTGCGTCATACATTAACTCACTGGAGGGTTGCATTAAAATTGATGTAAAACATCCATTAACGTTTTATGGCTCTCAGTACATTTGTATCTTGCCAATATTATTTATATACATATGTAGACATATATGGACGCTTGTAACTTTGGACATGTGGATATGTGCTTGGCGGCAGGCGGTAGCGGATGTTAAGCCCGGATACTAAATGACTCAATGCCATGTGAATGAAATGCATGGAAATGGTGTGTTACATCTAGAATGTTTAATTATGTTTTAATTGTGAAATCTAGTTTAAGGATTTAACTATTCTTGCACAAAAATCTTGTATATGTAAAAACATAACCATTGAAACATCAGAATTCGTTTGTATGTCATTAAGGGAAATTGTATTAAAGAAATAAAGAAAAATTTAAACTTACCAACTAAAGAATTGTCTGATTTTATTTATGCACTAAAAAACAGATTAATTTCCGGATAAAAACACTTGTAGTTCTTACCACTCCCAGTCCATAATAAATTCAAAATTCAGCATAACAGCACCTGCACCACTCAAGCCTCAAGGCCAATCACAAATGGAAGTATAACATTAAATAAACGCTGGAAATGTTTTACCATTGCTCTTATGTACTGCAATACTTATTTACAAAAATATAATATTTAAATTTTAGGAATTTAACGGTAATTTGGCACCGAAGAGGAATGAGAAATCAAATCGGGCGTACAACAATTCAAACAATATTTTTCTGCTTGTTGTGAATTGCGACTCGCGCGGCG
>JANSTS010005929.1:0-11498 GCA_026546915.1 Sylvicola fuscatus | reverse complement strand
TTTTAAGAAATAATTTTATATCCGCGAATCCCAGGCCGCTTTTCCCATAGATAAATTCGCCTAGATAAATGTAATTGTTGGGAACCTAGTTTTATTTTACTTACATAAATATGTAAACACATTTTTTACATCAAAAAGTAAGCATATTTAAATTTTATTATTTCAGATTATAAAATTCAGTTAATTATGTTTTTTATGTAAAGGATTAAGCTCAACACTTACATTAATCACATAAACTCATAAAATGCATTCCGATTTTTATATTTTTCATAAGGTATGTAAAATATCTTCAAAAAATGAATCGGAAAACATTAATCATGTGGATGAGTTTATGTAAAATCATAAACGATGTTGCTAAACATCAATATTGCGAATTTATATCTGCAAATAAAATTTCATATCCTTGCAATGAACAATAGAATGTGATCACGCGATGTATCCACAAGACATATGTTGCTTAGGCGCGGGACACCCACATGCATAAAGTGTTGCATTAAAAAAACTTAACGATAATTTTATTCGGAAATTAATTTTATGTTGTGTGAGTTTTGCGATTCTTATGAGTTAAGCCGCCATTTTCACTTTTCATTGTCGGGAGAAATGAAAATTGCAGTAAAACAGCAATTTGTTTTAATTATTGTCGGTAATGTTTCTTGTCTGTGACTGGCAAAAAGGGAAAGCCATTTATTTAGCGGCTAACGCTTTTTTGCCACCCAGTTCATGCAGATTCGAAGGAGCTTAAAGTTTTTCGATTGAACAGCAACCAACATCCAGAGCAGAGATGATTATCTTCAAACTATCACTTTTCTCTAGTCTTTCTAGAAAATTGTTATATTGATTACAAAGCCGGTGCGCTACTTTCACACCATGAACTGTCAATATTATCTGTAATTATCTACTAATGAATCGTAAAATAATAATCCTATAAAGTATCAATGGGAAATGCAAACAAAAGATTATTAATAATATAGCTTTCGGATTAAGAGTACTCTCATTGTTTGGGCAATTATAAATCATAAAGAGTGATGACAGACAGAAACGAATAAATCAATCGGGCGAACAGTGGGGATTCTCGGAAATGTTTCTTCAACTTTTATGTCACTGAAATATGTCTAAAAATATTAATATTGATGTCTTTATATTTTAGGCGCTGCAAAGAAACGCGATGTTCGCACAATAAGTGTATCGCCCAGTGACCTGGGACCACCGTCAAAAACCAACACAGCTGCATCGCGCAATGGAACATCGCTGACACTACGTAAGTTGTATAGTTTTTCTTAATTTTTGCATTCAATGCATTTCGCTGCACCATAACTCCATCATTCCAGTTTAAAAATATTCATTGAGTTCACTCCCATGCATTTTCTGTTTCACATTTGCGTGTCTGAACGACTGGGGCCGGTCTCCCTCGCCGTTCTTTGGCACACAAATATTCTCTTTCATGGCGAATGTGTGTGGCGGTTTGTTGAAAAAACAACATGTACAAATAGTCAATGGTGAGGTGACCTAATTCATAGATACGACCGCATCTCAGTATAGAATATACCATGAAATCCACTCGAAAATATTAAATGTAGTATTTCTAAACGAATTGGAAAATAGCATAGGAATTTTCCAAAGCTTCGGCGCAGTTTAACCTATTTCTGCAATTGATACAATCGTACATGTTAGACACGCTGAAATTGTCAATGTAATGGGAATTATTTTGAGTTGCATATAGACAACATGCAATCCGTCTAATGGCACTGCAACATCACATTAGCCATTTATCAATATGCTACGTGTTTGTGTTGACATCAATAACATAGCCGGCTGAATCGTACATTTTATGCTCGTAAATTATTTAATTAATTTAAATCAAGCAACATGTATCGAAATATTGAAAGCGCTTCGGGTGATGCGACGAACGGGATGTTGAAGCGACTGCAAAAAATTCTGTAATCAATTTTATGAATTCGCCAGAAAAGGAGGTCACTGTAAATTATGTTTGGAGGTGGCCTGCATTGGATGTTTAACTCTTTGATTCACTGAATATTCTCGAAAATAGTTTGAAATCACATAAAAAATTGTTTAAGATCCATTAAAAACAGTTTAATTTGTATACATTTTTGAAGAAAAAAAAAACATGTCATTAAGTCTTTTATTATAAAAGTGCATGTAATTATATAATTAAATGCAATCACCGCTCAAATTTTGCGCCAATTACAATACTATCACATTTCCAATTAAATTGTATAATGAAATTAAACACACAAAACAACAACATACCGCAGCAGCATAAGAAACCAGTTTTGCGCCAACAACCGGCAAACATCTGTGTGCTTTGTAAAACTGTAAAAACAAGACTGCAGACTGCAGCTCGCCTTTTGTATACATGAATGCAGTTCAAGACCAGTCAGGTGCATGCGCTGCAATTGCTTTTATCCGTTTATGCCAATTCGCTGCAATGTTAAGCTCGTTATGCCATGTCTCAGTGAGCGCAGCGTGCAGTCGACAATCTGTCTCGCGACATTCAACCCAACATAAAAATTTGAAATTCAGATTTCCATGCTCTGCAGTGCATTTTATATGCAACAAACTTTAATTTAATTGAACATGCCAATTTCCAACCGATTTTTATCCGTCCGCCAATGTATGTACAATGTACAATGTACATGCCAACACTGCAAGCGGGAGTGTGAGCTCTGAATTCCAAGTATGTTATGTACCGCGAAACCCAAACAAACCCACCCCACTCGCCGTGCTGTCGAAACAACAAAGCACTGCACGCCTGCAGTAGCCGGCTGCAATGCTGACTGCAGTTTTTATAGCCGGCAGTTATGAGGAAATTGGAAAATTCTGAAAATATGGAAAATCAAATAGAATAACAATGTCCATAATATCGACTGTTCACTGTGGCGATTGGCTTCTCTCTCTCTATGCATTATTCACTTCAATTAACCGTGTGCATAGTGAATGCAATTGGTGTGTGCACTTTGTGATCAGCGTTCGTGGCGCCAGACTCGCCGCGCCAATGCAGCCGTGCAGTTCGAACGCATCCAGTTGGAAGTGCGTTAATTTATGCGCTGAAGAGTGTAATAGCGTCGAAATTATAGCACGTTATGCTGCCTGTATTATGGCACTGGGTGCTAGGCAATATCACTCAAAGCATAACTATGACGGGTTGCTATGCCTAGGCTTAATGCGTCAACATTAAACCCATTCATCATCACTCATTGATTTTTATGTAGCTCTAGACTGTAGTTAATCTTATGTTGTTGGTATGTGGCCCAAAGTAGAAACATGCTGTTCTGTGTTAGAATGCACGACGTCGTTCGATCGGTCGACGGTCGCTTCCAGCCATTTAACGGCACTCAGTAATTTTCCAGATTATTCTTGTTACTTATGAAATTTTTCATTCAGCATTTTCCTTTCATTCTTGCGTGTTTCTTGCTGGCGGTTGCAGTGCGGAAGAGCGGCACTTTCATGATGATGTAGCCGCCATTTAATATGTTACATACGCGTGAACATAATATGGACGTTCTTTGTATGTGGCAATAATGGTTTTTATGTTTGTGCGGCAATGGCAGACCGTCAATCAACGCTGTGGGCATCTTGGTGATTTGTTTTGGTTCCTGTGCTAGGTGACATTGGGTTCCGATTTATTGGAGTTATTTAGCTAATGGAACTCCTACGAAAGATAACGATTGTGTTTGTGACTTCTCAGTTCTGGAGCTTTAAGATGGATTTTATGAGAATTCTAAATGTAAAACAAAATTGGGTCAATGATAAATTTGTTAAGTGCATCATGAATTTTGAGAAAATCGTGAATCAATCGTTCCTTGTTATCTTTAATGGGGATTATGACTAGTGGGCAGTTTTTAATTAACTTTCTCAGGAAAACAATTTTCCAAATTAAAAGTGTGAATTATTGGTCCAAATTGAGTTCGAACTTTAATTAGTCAATTGTCATACTAAATGATGCCCTTGATCATGAACTGAAATTACACAATCGCCGTTCTAGTAATTCCCAATTTCACACTTGATTAACTCCAGCACATTCAATCAATTGCATAATGATTACGCTGCAGCTCACATCACACATTATCCAATCCATTTAATGGATGTGGCGAAAGAGA
Source organism: Sylvicola fuscatus (assembly GCA_026546915.1). Classification (NCBI taxonomy): domain Eukaryota; kingdom Metazoa; phylum Arthropoda; class Insecta; order Diptera; family Anisopodidae; genus Sylvicola; species Sylvicola fuscatus. Next base: position 7,380 of record JANSTS010005929.1, on the reverse strand, counting down.
TAATACCGGAAAATTCTGAGAAAGACGTCAGACGCCACAAACGCGCGCCGCGATTTCATCTAATTTCCAGTGTAAAGCTGCAGTTTAGTGAAACGCCTGCAGATATGCTAAATCTATGTTGCCATTTAGGCAAACTATAATGATTTCTTCCTTGGAAAACATTGCCGCATATATTTTTCAATGTCTTGTGAATATTGAATTTTATTTGCAAACTTTTGTTTGTTTATTTTGGGGGATGCTCAAATAAATATACACAAAAACTTTTCTTATGAGTTTCATATTCCGTTTGGAAGAGGAAGTTTTCGCGAAGATTTTATGTGTTACAGTGATTTTGTTTGTCGTTTACAAACATAATGTCACATTATTTCAAGAATGTTTTTGCCATTAGGATCTTCCACTGCAGGATTGAGTTGGATTCAAAAAACATGCACGTGTAGCAGAGTCTCAACACGGGTTTTGATAAAGTTTTTTTTTTTATAAACGGTGGAGCTTCGACAAAATGATTTCATATGAATAAATTTGACAGAAATATTTTTTGCTATATAGAAAACAAGGTTCTTATTTAAATATTGTTTTTTTTTGCAGAAAAACGCTTCTCACCGTCATCTCTGAAGTCAGCATCGCCCGTTTTAGATGTCAAGAGTTCACCTTCAGCTAAGAAAGCCATTTCTCGCAAATCGACGCAAGCACAAGCACATACCAAAGTGCCACACAAAGGTAAGTCGCCCCCCCCCCCTCTCCTCTTCTTGTTTCACGCTTTTGAAATACATGTATGTTTTGCAAAACAAACATACTGAGCTTAATGCTGGAAAAGAAAACGAACCTGGGAATATTTTGTGTGCATAAATAGTCAATTCGATTGTTCCCTGTGAAAATTTCTTTCCATATAAATCCAACATAACAATAATGCGACGCCTCCACATGTCAATTGTCTGCGGTGATTTGTTTGCCTCCATATGGAAGTCAGTCGCGTGTGTGATCTTTTTTTTTTAAGCCAATAGACATCGCCTACTCAGCCACACAAATCACAAGATTTAATGCAGCTAAACAATTCTCAAGAGTCTCTCCATGTTTTTGGACATTAATATTTATTGAACTGCAACAATGTCACTTTTAAAGATTCAGTGAAGAAAAATTGAGTGAAATTTTGAAATGAAAAGCACGCTTCAATTTTGCGCACGCATTAGCGTCTCAGGTGAGATGGCATATTAAGACGCAAATTAATTAGTTTCTAATTCAATTATCCAGCGATTTCGGTGTGCTGTCGTGCTCCAATAATTCGCTATGGCTATTTCTTAATTCGTTTTCGCGTCTGTACTCAAACTACTAATTCATGTAATTAATTATGGAAACAATGAAGAACAATGAAAATGGTGCGCGCGCAGTTTTTTTTTTTCTTAAATATGATAACGATTAGTGCGTGTCAGTGCGTCATTGCATTGGGAAGAAAGGGATTAAAGTAACACAATGACATAGAGTAGTCTTAAAGAGCGTATGCAATGAATAGAAGTTCATTAATCTAATGAATGCTCCTCTTTGAGTGTGACTTTTGGCCCACATTTAAATGACAAAAACACATTATAGTCGCGTCTGACTGACTTAAATATTTGTTGCTCGTGCCTCACTGAGGAAATAAATTAGTCAAATGAGCCACCACCACTACATATGTTGTCCAAAATGGCACAAGTTTGCTCAAGTCGGTTTAATTTTTTTTTTTTCAAACGAGCTAGCTCACACATGCAATACACGCTTTCTTGTGGTCCCATTTTGGCGAACGTTGCGGAAATAAAACAGCATTATAAATATGAACTCATATGGCTAGAGTTTAGGTTAATCCATTTTTTTACTGTTTGACAACTTTTTATCGGTTGACTTCCAAGCTCCAACGACATTACATCTCAGAATAAATTACTTACAACAAATCGCGTAACCATAAATCTTACTCAATTTAATGTTTGCTACCAGTATTAAGCGACATATATCTATGTAATGGCGTACGAGCACCAAAACTGTATGACATCCAAGTGAATCACAACTGCTTGGCTGGAGTGATTCAGATACTTTGTCATATTGAATTTATGAGGCAAGTTATGGGGATGGCACTTGGTGCACGTTTTCTCTATCATTGTTGACGGACAAAGGGATGAAGATGACTCGATGCAGGCTCACTAAAATGGCAAATTGATGAATTTAAATACTTCAGTCATTTTTCGGTACAATATTGTTGTTGATTCGTCAAATTAAAAAGAAAAGTGATTTCTATATTAATCCATCAATAAATGTCTCAAATGTCAAATGCATTCCCAGCTACTATCATGTCATGTCTTAAATGATAAATTTAAACATCTGACAGAAAATGTGTAAACAAACGTAGCAGTTTATCATCTATTCAATTAAACACACATTTCCTATATCTTTTGATGTTTATATGCATAATAAATAACGATGCTTCAGAAACACGTCAGACGATGCAATTCCATTTGCAGATGCGACGTGCGTTTGTTGCTCGCTCAATTTTACGGATAAACTTTTTTGTCGCGATTTATACGCGTACTTTCACGATAATTTTTTTTTTCAGTACGACTTTAACACCTTAATTGATCAGCTTGCTCAAATTAGGAGAATGTCGGTGGATAGTAGACGGGAAAGACATTTGCGACGATTTATTGAAACCTTACAGTTCTGCCTAGCAGACGTATTTGCAGATTTGCAGACAGTTTTTGTTAGCTAATCAGAGCAAAGCATATCGAAGCTTTTGTTAAAACTCTTTTACATCTCCGTAAACAATTTGAACGCTATTATGTCAAAAAGCTGCGTTAATTTAGCGATAGCACCTTTTAACATATAAATCAAGTAATGAACCCAGCAAAGCTTTTATTGACATGTTTAGCAAATGAAACTTTCATAAATTGCCCTCGTCAATTGGTGACTTTTTAATGAACAAAAAAAAACTTCTTTTTTTGTGTGACAAGAACGAACCTTTATATGTTTTCAATTATGATATGTACATGTTCACTTTCGCCTTTTCAGCTGAATTTTCTATCACCATTCTGCCGGGCAAAGTCGCATTTTGCAAGCGACAATGCTGTCACATAGCGCTGGGAAAGTTTAATGCTCTCTATGTGCATTTTATGTTATTGTTATACTTTCCCATCGCTGAGAATATACGAAAACTTTTGCATTTTATTTTTTGGCACTTGCGAAAATCTGCTAACTTATTTCAGTTGTCTCTGCATGGTAAATGCATCATTTGGTCGTTTGTTTGTTTAAGCTGCGGCCAGCACATAGTTTCCATTAAATTTCCGCAGTAGTGCGACACACATTTGAATGTTTAGTGGGGGAAAAGCTCCTTTGAGTAATTTCCAGAGTTCCAGTTGAGATCATTTGTCGCCTTAAAGACGCACTTCAAGTTAAATTGTTAGATAAATTGCGCAATTTGTGCATAGTCGTACATGTGGTGAATTGCCTAAACCGATGTGAAGACAATTTATAAAAGTGTTTGTATTGTCTTTCGTAGATGGCGTTTTGGCATCAACCAAGTTTCGACCCGTTTTTTGCGCAGTCATCCGTACATGTACGGATTTCCACAGATTTTTTTTTGTTTTTTGCAAAAGATTTACTAACAGCTTGGGATGTACAATATACTCGTGGTAAATGATTACAAAAGGTGTCGGGAAGCGAATGGTACGTATAACTGAAATGATGACTCATCTTGAGCAGGATCAACTTACTTTTCATGAATTTTGGAAGCTTTTATGGTGGCTGAGTATAATGAACTTTAAGACTTTTTCTTTGTGTTTTAATGATGTATTTTATGTTTACAACCATGATGATCATGAAATATTGCGTCGGTGATTAACGCTTGTAAATAATGAATTTGAATAAAAATCATTTAATTTAATGCACTGATTCCTTTAAAAATTACAAGAAAATTAAACAAATTATAATTTAACAACATCCGGTAAATACCTATTGCCATATCTATGATCCGAATACGGTATCGGTTATACCATATCTCATAAGACGCTCTGACCACTCGAGAACATAAATAGCAGCTTCATAACGGATTTTATGGTACTACATAACTGCGAATTATGTTTTCTCGTTTATTGTTCTTTAATACCCATATATGTGAAGAAACATCATTAAGCAATCCACTCACGTTTTTATGTACAGATTGATTTAAATAATAAAAATAAAATGATCAGCTTTAAACAGCATTCAAAAGTTTTAAAGATCAAAATTCCTTCCTTAATAAAATTTCCTTAACTGGTGAAAATTGTCATTCAAAACGCATCAAAGACAAAATTTTATTATTATTGACTTTCACCGCTAATTCTATATGTCTTTAAGAAGCGCATCAATTGAATATATCCAGTAGGAAGTTGACTCGCGAGACACGCACAAAATGTCATACGCATTTACTTAGACTGTCTTAAGCAGATTATTATACCATAACTAAGTATAGCCACACAAAATACTTGCGGTACACAGACAATTAATATACAGTTTGTCTAAGTAATTAGCCATCATATGATGAGTGGAAAGTACCGGTGATTTTGACACGGGTCAAAGCCAAACTCACTCGCGCTGCAGATTCGCGGGGGGAGGGGGGTTGGTGGGTTGTTTTGAAAACCGAAGAGCTATAGTTAGGCGATTAAGGCCCCCTCTGCATCGCGAACCACATGCAATATACGCATTGAAATAGCAATCGGCGGTGCGTGCATGACGTGTGAAATGTTCAGCTGGGTATGAAGCGCAAAAAAGTAAAACAAAATCGAATGCCGCGAACCGCGCGCGCTCCGCGTTTCATATATGCTTTGTGGCGGACGGCTGTGAAAAGAAAGTGTTGCAAGCATAAAGTAGCGTCGTCAGGCTTTTGTGGTGCCAAGACTTCAGTGGCAGTGGTGGTTTTTGAGATCGCGAGGCAGTCGGCAGACGCACTAGCCAGTCAGTTATTGAACTGCTTGCGTGTTGTTTGGTTGTGTCTTCTAGGTGTTTGTGACTAAATTAGATTGTTTGTAACAGCCGGACCGAGTGAAGTGGTTAGAGGGACATTTGGGTGTAGTCAGTAGAGAAGCAAACGGTTGGACAGATATTTAAAGACGATGGGATTCAGTCGATATTTTGTGCATTTTATTGAACGAATTCTTGGCTGGGAATAGCCCATTTGCTTACATTCTAAAATATGTCACGGTTGTTGTTTGATTAAAGCTCGATTTAGTGAATTCTAAGATCTATGTAAATCTTTAAGCTTCTTTGTCAATTACATAATACTTTTCTAAAGAACTCTTACAATGCAATTACCAACTAGAACCAACTAGAAGTGTCTTGAAACTAATAAATAACCATTAGTTGGAATAATTAAAAAAGATTAAGTGAGTGAAAACTTTTAAGATGTCCATGCAAAGAATAAGTTAAGTGAAGTGCCTTATCAGACTCAGACATCACAATGGGATTAAACAGATTTGCATCGTTATTTCACTCAAATCATCGTTACGACCTTAACAGTGCCCTGCACAAGAATACAGTCTACAGCAGTGAATTAGATATTTATGGGCAAGCTTGCAAGAAATCGTCCATCGTCCTGTGGAGTTCATTTCGGATGCCAAAAAAGCTTCATAAAGGTAAATAAAAAAAAGAACTTAGGGCATAATGTGTTCTGCAGACGCCCTACTAGGTGGCGTTTATAAAATTTCATATTCCAGTAGTGGGCTGTCATAAATTTCCAGCTTTGTCCCTTTTTCCATATTGCTATCCTCCACGTTGGTGTTATGTTAAGTGTCTTCTCCTGTATCAAATCTGTACAGAAACTTTCCGCCTTAATGTATTCCCTTTTCATATTCAACTACTTGCAATTGATATATCCCATGGATTTGCTTCTTGGACCCTTCTAGCAATTTCTCAATACTGAACGTGCCATTTATATTCAATTCACTCACAAATGGCGGTGTAATTTAAAATTAAATATGATTATTGTGACCCTCAAATGTAGTGCGGTTCCAGCATCCCCTACGATTTGAGCGCAAGGACATGCAGATATTGTCGCGTCGCCACTTTTAAGTGATACCAGTATTTTATCGGGCTTGAAACGCGACGCAACGCGGCGCGGCGTGCCGGAAAATCTGTACAAAGGGTCGTTACTTCAAACCGTCAATGCTTTAGCCCGTCTCCATTTTGCTAAACAAATAAAAAAAAGCATGCATTTAGACGGATGTTGTTGAAAGATGGAGAAGAAGAGATGGCGGCAATAAACTGAAATTGAAAGACTGTATACTTTCGCATAGAAAGTGCCGACAGGGATATATTCACCACCCTCTGTAGCGCTAAACAATGATCATTTTCGCACCCTTCCCAATGAATTTAAATTTGATGAATCATAATCGTCTTGCCACGTTTTTTCTCCCCTTTCCTTTGATGTGCTCCACATCATCTTGGGCTAGTATTTAGTTTGGGGTGCAGCGACTATATACGACTCCATCCATGTACGTTGTACATAATTTATTCGAAACGCTTTTTTTGTTATGTTTTGCCACAGGCGAGCTTTTATTCGGTATATGCAAACGGCTACATCACACATAAATATCTCGTTGCTATTATTTTTTGAAGAGGTTCATCCGCGTTGTAAATTTCGCAAAGCGTCATGTTTTGTTTATTGTTATTGTTTACGGAGTGCATCTGCCTTTGTTTAAATTTGCATTATGTCGCAGCTGTAATTTATGGGCTTAAGTGAAAGAGATTAACTTTACGCGGATTTAATGTTCATTAATATTTATATGTACATACTTGCAAAATTCGGGGAATTTTTTTCCTATTATTTAATGTTTTATTGTCTAAAACTTCCACCTACAGTCTTACATCTTCACTAAGAATGACACAGCTGTTACGACCCAATAAAACTATTCGTAACAACTTGTGATTTTTCCACTCAATCACATCAATCAAACGCACTGAAACATTTTCTTTATTCTTTTCTGCAAATGTGGCTAGTCATTCAGTATTTTTTAGTTTTTAAATTGGCGATTGGTTATGGTTTTCTTGTGGTTTCCCATTTTTATGTGTGTCGGTCATTGATTGAATGAATCAAAGGCATTATTAATTTAAGCAATTTGCGGTCGATTTCATTTGTGCAGGGTGAATGCATCTTATTGAGAAAGTTGCGTGCGATAGTGTCGCAGCACTTTCGCAATATTTTGAGATAAAATGTTTTAACAATTAGAAAATAATTTGCATAAATGTCTTTTCACATAATTTTTGTTAAAATAAAAGTTTTCAATTGACCCAAAAACAAAAATATCGCATCTACCTGACGTTAGGTGGCGCTTTTTTCGCTTTTCATATTTTTATGTCCTTAAACAATAATTCCGATGCGTCAAAATG
>JANSTS010005918.1:0-17408 GCA_026546915.1 Sylvicola fuscatus | reverse complement strand
ATTTTAGTTGTGGGAAATTTGCGGAGAATATCTTTAAGTTATGCAAAGCCTGATAATATTTGTCATGTGTCATTTGTGTAAAAAATATTACCAGATCCATTTATTATACGTCAGTTTTAACACTTTTTAATCCCAAAAAAATGTTTAGAAAAGTGCTTCTTGGACAACAAACAATGAAACAAAAACCACAATTTTTTATTTTTTGTTACTCGAGTTTGTTTTTTGCGGGATTTTTGAACTTATTATATGAATTAGAAACAAATTAAATGATGTGGTTTCAATATTTACTAGCAATAAAAAAAATTGTTTTGTTTAAAGATCAATTTCAAGGCGCCTAGGGCATATTAAATCAACGCCAAAACACGAACGTTTTTATTTGTTTCCAAGATTAATGTCTGAACAAATTTTAGAACTCAATTTTTGTTTTCTCAATTTGATCCTTTAATCATTTAACTTTACGGTGTAATAATGTTTGTAGCAAGGTGAACTGTTTTACAAAATATATTTTAGTCATAAAATACCATTTTTAGGGTCAATGTGGCTTTGTTTTCCTATCTATTGAAATGTTTACCCATCGACTATAAGCATTTCAATTTTTTTTTAAATAATTAATTCACAAACTTTGTTTAATTTAGTCATTATTTTTTGTCCCGAATTTCTGATCATTGAAAATTATTGATCAATCATTATACGAACATGTTTCTTTAAAAACACTTACAAATGACCTCCCACAAAATAAAATCAACTCTCCTGTTGTCAGAATGCACCGCACATTCAAAATATTGTATTTCTCATTTGTCATTATCCATAATTCACTTAAAATCCAACTGGCTTTTAAGTGAAACCACTTACATCGAAATGTGCTTTGTTGTGCTTAAGTTTAACCATCATAACATATCGAAGGTTATCGACGGTTGACTGCACATCATGAGCTTCTGTTTTCAGTACAGAAGCATATTTCCGAAATTAACTCATCTGCTGAGCGTCCACTTCTTGAGGTTAAGTTGGGTGGAACAGAAAAAGAAAAAAAAAAAAACGTTAATAAAGCATTCTCGGCTTTTGTGAAATCGGCAAATGGTTAATGGAGTATGTGTTGGCATTTATGTTTACTGCGGTTGAAGTGATCAGATTTACGATTGCTTGAAGCATCCCATACACGCTGACGTAACACTCAGCATTCACATATGAATGAGGAGGAGAGATTCAATAAAAAGAGCCGAGACTTTTTTTTTGGCATAAATACGTGCATGCATTCGGCTGAGACAGATAGAATGAATTTCGGTGCGTGTCAGCATTTTATTGTCTATTGAGCATATGGTAATTGAACTAAATAGCATAAATAATGGAGCCGCATAGGCGTAAAATATTTAGTGGAGCAATATTGTAGCGAGCACATACAAGCATATTCATTCATACGCGTATATTCTTTCATTCACGCGCGCGATTCGAGCTTTCTGCGGCCATTCATTGCCTGGATGTGTTATGGTCGTATAAATGTTTGCCTATTCAATGAAGGTATTTTTTTTTTGTTTTTTTTTTTGTTGTTACCTCCCAGCCATACGGACTTCTGTTTACGCTTTTCGGCTTTTAACTAGCTGCTTGTAGCGTCTTGTTAGCCTAAAACAATCGACTTGACTGTTGTTGAAAGCATTTATGCAAATACCACTTAAAAGCTCTTCGACAACGAATTGCTAGTGTGTGTAGATATGCGACAAAAAAGTTCATAAATGCATGTGGCAGTTTGAGATAGGGATGCTAATTGAATGTATACAGTTTTTGGGTGTTTAGGCGAACGACTTGGACCAACAATTGGGCACGTGCCAGATGTCTTGAAGCTTTAATTACTTATGCGCAAAAACAAAGACGCCAGCAGGTGCGCTTTTGTTGAAACTCTACCTGTTTGATTATCCGATGCACTATTTTTTTAAGCAATCATTATGGACAAACTTGCCAGTACATAAGTGCGATTTTTAATTTGCATAAATCATGCATTCAATGTCACATCGAATCATTGCGGTAAACTGATGGCAATCAATATTGATTGTTTCCATTATGGACGCGATTTGGTGTGCTGAAGATGCTCCCATCTTAACCACCCGCAGGCGTTTTGCTTACTGAATTCTCGCGAGTGTGAGAACTATTACAACACAGCAATTAATAGCCATGTGAATAATTCCGTGAAAAATTCACAGATAGGTGTGGCTAATTAATTAATGTATAATGTACTTTTACTATTTGCACATACCATCACTATAAGTGCCGAAATATCAATCAGTAATGGATAATAGCTGGCGATTGACCATCCCACTCGTGAGTACATAAACTCATATCATTTTATATTTATGTACATACAACTATATGTACATTTATATAAGCACCCTTCAGACGATATATTTGCATTTCCATTTGAATATCAAAATGATAACTATAATGCCCAATATTCCGTCAATTTGCTGCCGCCAGTGCTCGGTGTGTTCGTTTTTACCCAAAAAAAAACAAAAAAAAAGCACCTCGCATATCTTTCGCCATACATTTATTACGTAGCATTATGCTATGTACAACATGCGGCATGTTGATGGTACATAGAAAGAGAGTCCTCCACATGCTATACGCGCACTGATGCCAATGATTTCTGATGACTGCCTGGCGATGATAATAATATTGACAAACTTTAATGCGCATGTCACGGATAGATTCCACCAGCACCAGACGTACCAGCAATAATGGCCGCCCTGTAGCAGCCGGGAAAACGTTTTCACGTTTTTATTATTATTATTATTTATACGGGAGAGTGACTGCAGAATGGGGAAACAAGGAAAACACTTCAATGAGTGTGGGCAGAGAAAACAGGAAAAATAAAGGACGAATTTTTAATGTTTGCGGCGTTTTGTTGTTATTTGATTTTATGTTGGACACGTGAATAATTGTGCTGTTATCTTTTTTTGAGGCTTTTCCAGTTTTTATCGTTTTCGTGTTTATAAAATTCAAAAATTTTCCCTTCATTTTTTTCAAGATTCTTAAGTTGTTACAGTTTAGTTAGCATAAGATTTAAACAACAACCTTTAATTGTATGAGGTTTCTTATTGATTTAATACTTTTTCAACTTATAAATGCATTTTTTTATTTCTTCAGTTTATATAATTTAATGAAAAGAAACTCAAATTTGGACGAAACTCAGTTACACCCCTTTTTGCTGTTTCGATATTAAATGAGTGCGATAATTCTGAAAACTGATAACTTTATTCCACAAATATTTATACAACTCAGAATTTCAAAACAAATATATTATAATCTTAAATGCATTTCAAGTGCATTCTGCAACAAAAAAAATTGTTTATGAAAAATACAGCGTTTTTTATGAGTTGAATAAAAAAGTCAAATGTTTTCTTCAATTTTCGTGCACTAAAGACACTCTTCTATCAATATCCATGAAATTTACATATACAAGCAAACACTGGGCATAATTCATTCATTAATGAAAGCGTCAGAAGCAAGGCTATAACCAAAGGTGTGGACAAACTTTTCTGACGCGCAATATGCTGTAGTGCAGATATCGTAAGTACGAGCAAAAAAAACCTTAGAAATTATATTGTGAGTTATGACTTGTGGATAACTGCCAAAGGTGTGAAGTAAAAGTGAAAAAAATGCTGTGAAGGTGCGGCAAAAAAAAAAATTAAATTTCAACTTCCTACCTCTTCTTATATATTACCAGTTTTCCATTAGTTGTCGTGTGTTTTGAATTGTGAGAAGATTCCAAAAAGTCACTTAGAAAGCTTTAAGTAGCTAAATCCTAATAAGAAAATGTTATTGTCTTTCTCTCAGAAGAAACACAATTTAATAAAATTTATTTTTTGTTATAAAAGAATTATAGGAAAAGGAAATTTTGTCAATATCGTTTTCTATTCCCAATGAATTTGGTCCTCCTTAACTTTAAGCAATATTTGAACCTTAAAAAAAAGAAACTTAAACAATGAAGATAACTTAGATCCTTCTATAATAAAATAAATTAAGATTAAAAGTAAATATATTTGCATAAGATGAAGTTAATTTAATTTCCAAACGGAAGGAAGTTTCACCCTTTCAAAAATTACTATTTCATCCACTTGCAATTGTAAATGTATATGAATATAGGCGGCGAAAGTACATAAGGACGAGTGAAATTCCCGCCACACTACAGCAAGGATCTGTGCGACAAAACGGCTGCTATATATTGGCGATAGCAGTTTCAGTGAGAGCCTGTAACAAAAAAAAAAAAATAAGGAAGAAGCCCGAGCATTGTTATTAAATTCGCCTAATGTGAATAAACCCTGGCGCACTGGAGAATTATGATGTGTGCCGTGGAAGATTATCTCAACCGAAAGAGATTATACACGAAATAATTAAATAGAATACCACAATTAACAATAAATGTTGTGTGCCAAAGGATTAATTTTAATATTCCATTTGTTTCCATTTCTTATGTAGCGCTGCGTGCTCTCGTTTTTGGAAATATGCTATTTTATCACTATTTGCACATCTTCTCGGCGTGTTTAGCCCTCGTACATGTACACCAAGTTAATTATATTCCTGGACCTATAGTATCAGTCCGTAGGGCGCTTTTCCAGCTTATCATTGATATATTTTTTGACTCACTGCACTGTAATGCTCTATTATGTAAAACATTAGGTATAATGTGGTGTCCTGTACATAGCCGAATATGCAGCGAAGGTGTGCCACAATCTTTAACTTGTATGTTTTATGCTGTATATTTACTTTTTTACATATTATTATTTTATCTGCTATCTGTTATTTACTTCATTTCCGTGGCACATTATGTGAGACTTGTACAATAATTTTATTAATTCATAGGTTCCAAACATTTTCGGTATTTGTCCGTTTAAAGTTGATGAAAATCTGATTACTTATTTTTTAGTTTGTAACTGACAAGGGCATAACGGAAAAGATATGAATATTGAATTTTTCCGATAAAATGATAATGATTTATTAATTTAATTTCCATTCAAATTCGTTTTCAGTAGTTTTTACTTTAGTTTGATGAAAAGAACGTTAATCTGTGAAAAACATATTTTCTGGCCATATTTACAAGCACTCACTTCCTGTACAAAAGTTTTGCATAATAATTCCGTTTATCTTATCACTTAAGGAGTGGATCTTGTGAGATTATTTATATAAACAGTATTAGATCACAGTGTAGAGGAGTCACGTTTCAATGCTGGTCATTGCTTGCACACATTTTGTGAGTCACCTTGAAAACAAAACTTTTCCGGCAAAATAGGTCATGGACCACTACAATTACTTTAATTTGGTTAAAATAATTATGTTTATATTTTAAATGAAATGATTTGTTAATTCAGATAAAAATTCAGGTTTTATACTTATTGGTTACGATATAATCATGCTAATGCATTTTAACAAGCTAAGACATCAAACAATCAAAGTGAATGCTCAAAAATCCTCTTCGAGTACCAGCCCTTCGCAAAGTAAACAGAACATAAAGATGCCTAGTGGTTTTAATGCATTTAGTTACCATTGAAAATTACCCGTGCGATTCACTAAATACCGAATCGAAAATTATCTTCGTTCAAAATCCACAAAAAATTTGACTTAAAATGTCTTAAAGAAAATTGTACCGTCATATATGAAGATTAATCACCAACAGAAAGAAGTGAGGCACTCGCATTGCACGGGAATTGAAAAGAAATGAATGGCAAAGAAACGGAATAAAAAAAAAAATTAAATGAAAAACTACACAAGAGGGTGCCTAGCCCCCTTTTGCCGACCATCCATCCACGAATAATAGATTTGAAGACGTCTATAATCAAATACATAATGTAATACGTGTGTTCCCCATGCAATACATAGCCATGGGCATGGGACCCATGTGAGTATACATAATATTCTGAAAGTGGTGGCGCTATGCGCATGTGTGAGATGTAACGCGGCGCGCCAGAGGGTTCCATGTAATTCATAAAGGACGCATAATCGTCGATTGTAGGGCAGAAAATCATAATGGCGACATAGCATCGCACATCCTCTTGCCGCTGCCAGTCCTGCAAACATGCAGACAGAACAGCTTGTGTAATGCAGTTCGAGTTGCTTTTTTTTTTCCCTCTCTCTCTTCACATTTGATGGCATGCAGTTTGTTATCTATAGTTTACATAAATAAATGTGCACACAGGAATATCGATAATGCACAGGACGCGTACGGGGAATGTACATACGACGCGGAAGCCACTTGAAAAGCGCCAACAAGGCACAAGAACAAATTCTGATGATAAAAAGCTTCGGGTTATTGATTTTTCGCAGCGGTTCTCATGTTTGATGATAAATTAATGCAGGTATATGTGTACATAACATCATAATATATATGTTCAATATGGGCTCCTTATGTATTTCAATCGAGAATTATATCAGCCCATACTTTTAGTTTAAGTGGTTGTTGTAATTTATATTAAAAAGTTTTTTTTTTAGTTTTTAAAGTGGATTATCAGTTAATTAATTTGATGATAATTTTAAAAAGTTCTTAATTAAAATTAGATTAAATATAGCTACGGAAGTTATGGATTTTAGGCAAGCATTAAAGCTCTCGACGATAAGACCGTCTTAATTTATGGAATGGAAATATTTGTATTAAAGCGTTTTTTTTTTTCTTCAGTTGAATTCACCATTGGAGCTGAGACAAATATGCTCTTTAAAAAAGGAGCAACGAAAATCAATAATATCGCGGCTTCCCAACACCATTCAAGCTCAAGTTGTGATGGAAATTGTAAATATTGTTACAGAAGAAACAGACAATTTTATTGGAAACTTTAGTGTCAATATTTTGTTACAACAATTGTGATTGCTTTTTAGGCGTTTTAGAGCAACAATTGTTAAATATTTTCTCATCGTTTAGAACTTTATTCAGGCAAATAAATAATGATTTTCCGTTAAGATGTATTTCTCCTGCAAAGAAATGTGTTTAATAAATATCAAATAAAATGCCAGAAGTGTTGGATTTATATATTTTTTTGTATTTATTTAATATACATAAATTTTGTTGTTGCTTTTAAAGTTGTTTTCATCTTAATTGTAATTACAATATAATAATTATCACTATGATCTAAAATTATGTTTTAATGTTAGTCAAATTTTCTGGGAATGAAATGAAACATTTTTTTATTATTTGATTGCGAATTGTCCGTCCGTCAATCATCATCACTCATTTCAAGAAATTTTATCATCTCAGAATCAAATGAATTTGTATATAAATGCTAATAGGGTTGGTTTTATTTAAATTACGTGTTTTTAACAATTCTATATAAATGTGTGTCTGCTACATTCTCAATGCAGTTTAACTATTTTACATACTCGTACTTGAAACAAAAAACACCGAATTTGGATTTTGATCAAAAAAAAAAAAAAATGATAAAATTAAAATACAAAAATCAAATTAAATCAAACTTATCATTAATCGGAATTATCATTGCACATAATAATTATAATTAGTAATTCTAGAAAATAAAATATGAAACAAAACATATAATTTTATTACAATACGCTTATTTACGCCTTAAGTGCTACTTTATTTAAATTTTAATTATTTTTCTTTGTTAAAAAAAATCTTATTTATTATTAATAATACAATAATGTTCTAGTTGTTTTGTTTTTATACATAAAATGATGTTTTTTTGTTATATATTTATAGTCTTAGTGTGGAATTTTAATATTTTTTTCATTTAATAATAGTTAATTATTTACATATAATTCTTTATATAATGTACAAACATGCAACGATGGCAATTGTTTTTAAATTTATATTCATAGTTATTTCTTTCAAATTTTTATAGGAATGACGTACAAACAACGTGGCATTTATTTGGATAATAATTTTACATAAACATATATTTGCCACGCATTTTCGGGGCAACGTAATTACAACCGAAGGATCTGCCAAATAATTACAAAAAAATGGAATCGGGTAATTGCAATTGATCTGTTTATAATTTAGGACATTTTGCATTCGATTTAGTTTTTGAGATCTTTTCATTCAAGCATTTTACTTTTATTCTCGGTGTTTTCCTTTGATTAAGGATATTAATTAAAAAATGCGTCTTTGCATGTTATTTTGATAATTTTTTACAATTTTTGTCGGACACTGGTAATTTAAAAACATACTTTCCTGAAAACATTTTTTTTTGTTACAAACAAAATTCGATTTTTTGGAGATTTTCAGACTCTCTAAACTACTTTCTACATCTTTTATACAATTAAATTAGGTAATTTAACATATTTATTCCCTTTTTAAATAAAACCACATCGTACTTCATATTAAATAATTTCATTTGGGTATTGGATGGAAAAGTGCAACGCAATCATTCCACTTACATATAGATTAGCAGCTGTAGTGCATTGGTCTTCTTTTAACAAATATCGAGCAATCTTAAAAGTTTATCAATTCTTGATAAATGTTTTAATTTAAGTTGTTTATATACTTGTAATCACTGTACTTAAACTGACGCGTTATTAAGTTTATCTCAATGCGTTAGTAATTGCTCTACTACCGATTGGTCGTGTCGTACTTAAAGACGCGAAAAGATGAAGAGAATAAAAATAATTAAAAAATAATTTTCTATATGAAGTGGCGTTTTTTTTTTTGTACATCAAAGTGTGCACAGTTTTCCGATGATAAGGAGAAAATCGTTAAAATGATAGAACGTATAAAAACAACGATTTAATAGAAATAGTTACGATGGCTTTATGCTAAAGGGTACTGATGTCACAAGCTGGTGGTACCGGCAGGCGCGTGGTAACCCAAACTTTGGTAGTAGGAATCCTGGCCCAAGGCAGCATGTGAATTTGGTAGTGGACTAAGCGTATTGTAGCCCGCGTACTGACTCATGTCGTACATCTTGATGTCCGCCTTCGACTCAGTGGGCAGTAGCCGCGTTATCGAGAAAGGATGACTAGACGGCGTGTAGCCCGACGGCTCCTGTTTCAGATGATGCATCGTATGGTAGTCAGTGAGCAGCGATGGATGACACCGATTCACCATTGCCGTCAGCTCCTCCTGTTGCAGCTGCTGATGGTGTGACGGATGCTGGCCGTGCGGCTGCTGGCCCAGACACAATTCGGCGCCGGCATGCAACATCGCCAGCGTGTCAGCGTCTTTGCCGTGCGCAGAACCTAACATTCCAGGCACATGTGAGTCAGATCCATTTTTGTGATGATCTCGATGATCATCATGTATATCTTTCTTACCAGGACTGGCGGCCTCGATGCTGTGCGACGGACTCTTGTGCAGCTGGCGGATGGCCTCCTTTTTCTCGTCCTTGAATCGCTTCTGGCGTCTCAGGTAGCAGCCGTTCTCGAACATGTTGCCTGAATCTGGGTGCAGCGTCCAGAATGAGCCTTTGCCGGGCTTGTCGGGAGTGCGTGGTACCTTGACGAAGCAGTCGTTGAAGCTGAGCGAGTGTCGTATCGAGTTCTGCCATCTCTGTTGATTTTGCCTATAGAATGGAAACAAATCCATAATAAACTGATAGATCTCGGACAGTGTCAGCATCTTGTGCTGGTTATTCTGGATGGCCATTGTGATGAGGGAGATGTACGAGTATGGTGGCTTTGCGTGTGTGTAGCTGCGTCGATATGTTGTGGGCTTTTCGACGCGCGATCGCTGGAGCACCGCTGAATTCGGGGAGCCGCCATCGTCGCGACCCGACGACATGCCGCTTGGTGCACTGGCATAGTTACCCATGCTGGCCATTGAGCCCATGGCCGAACCCATGCATGAGCCCATATTGCCGAGTGGCGAGCCCATTGAGCCGTAGCCCATTGTGGAGGACATGCAATTGGCGGCGCTCATTGAGTTCATCGCCGCACCCATGCTGGTCATTTGGCTGCCCAGGACACTGCTGTTGAAGCTGGCGGCCGCCTGCGGTGACACCGAGGTCATGCCGCCAACTGTCATGCCCATCGTGTTCATACTGTATGTGGGTGGCATTCTGTGCATCTCAACGCCTCCTGGTATGCTTGTCGCACTACTCGCTTCTGGATAGAGTTTATCCATATTGTTATGTAAATTTTGATTAATCAAATTAAAATCCTTCCACGCGCGAAAATTTCAACGGTATTTAGTCACAATACCGTTCGTAGCACTCTCGTTTTACGTAAAGAAACACTCATTCAGTTATTGGAACTTCTTCAAATTTTTACAACTCAAGTTTTAACAAAAATGAACCGAAAATAAATCACAAATATTACTTGTACACTATCATTGTCCTTGATTGCCTGGTCGCACTTCTAAATTATTCGTTTGCACAAAAAATTGTGTCAAAACTATCTTTGTAACACTTTCTTTTAGTGTTTACTGTTGTCTGAGTTTGTGGTGTTGTTTGCGCAATGACTGGTCAATCTCCACTGCGTCTGGGGGTGAAGGCGAAGGACCCGAAAAGGGGTGAATCAAGCTACACGAAACTTCTGCCAATAATAAACAAAAGGCATCCACTTTAATGCCACACTATTTCTATATAGATATATGACCGGTGTTATGTGTGACACGGAACCCACTCACTCACATGTGTACATGCGAGGAAGCCACACAAAAAGCAGGACGACGTTGCTGGAACAAGGATGACGACGCCGATAATCGAGAAATCGACGGTGATTTGTGTTATCAGCGGCGGGGGAACTGCAACTGAATGCGGCTAGATGATGCTAATGACTGGGAGTAACCACTGTCTGGACACAAAAGTTTACAGGCAACAGGTCTTGCAATTTTATCCTTTTTTTTTTTAAAGTCACTAGTCCTCACACTTCTCACCACAACTGATTTTATAAGTCACTTGAGCACATAAACAATTATCTAATTAGCTGTTGCATACTCGCCTTGAGGACAAAGGCTTCGAGATTATTCAAACCACTCTGATTAATTATCACTTAAATCCATAAGAATCCCACAAATCGCATTGAGACGATTGATTATGCACGCACGATTGTCACCACTGATTGCAAACGCAAACGCTTCTTAGATTGACACGTCTGATCCACTAAATTCCAGAAGCACCAGAGAACGGCGATGGAATTTGCATGTTTGTGCCCAGCTATCGCAGCACTTCAACTCGAAACTATCTTTTTCAAACCGCACCAATTCAAAATTTCTTGTTATTATTTTTAAGTTATTGTACACATAAATTCAGTGCCAAAAACTTATATGGATTGTGTACACTTTGATCAGTTTCGCTTGTACTCCACGTATACCCGATTTTCGGTCCGTCCGTATTCAAAACAAGATGCGACTGTTTGCAGAGGGGAATACCTACTTACTATTTGGCTTACTAACAACATTCAACTGAAGTGTCTGGCCAGCCTTCGGAAATTTTTTTTTCCCATTGCTTCATTCCTTACAGCACCACCACCTCAGCTATACACATCGTTCGCGTGTGCATGGCACACATGAGCTCGCGACGTCTCTTTCCCGCCATCGTCAAACGACGGACGACTGCCTCGTCTGGCAGCCACAGATTGCTGGAACGACTGACGCCCCCTTGAGCCCAGTGACAATGAATCACGCACAACATACGGCCGTCTCGTTTCAACGGCGTCTTCATGGGGTATACTTGGCGTCGAATGTGCGAGATGTGCGTTGCAGGTCGCCGGTGGAAGAAGCTTGGCCGGTCGCGCACATTCAATATGTCGTTGCCGGGGTAATATGATCATGCACTGTGCGAACGGGGCGGAGCTGACGCCGATACCAACCCCTAATTGGAGGAATTTGGTTGTGCAGTCACTGATTGCGCACTCTGTACGCGTACACACAGTTACATTTGGCATTTTTCCAATTTATACCTTTTCACAATCTAGACTGGTGAAATCCTGAAAATATATGTGGCTTCGTAGGACGAACGGCGACGAAGAAAAACACAAAAAAAAACAAAAAAATGAAACAAGAAGAAAATATACGTGAAGAAGAAGAAAACACAACACACAAGCAAAATGGAAACGAATAAATTTCATCGGCATTGATCGAACGCGGTGCTTCTTGTTGTATTTCAACCGGGTATCACCAAATTGACATTCGCTGCGGAATATCTAGGTGACATCTCTCTGGAGAAATATACCGCCGCCGTCGCCGTCGTTCTGTGGTGTCATCAACGCGCCTTTATAGCGGTTCATCAGATTTTTGTTCTTGTTTTTATACAATTTTTTTTCGTGGTGCGGTGTGATATCATTTTGATGTTGAAAAGTTTAAGACATCCGGCACAGTGCTCGCGACTTTACAGTAAGTCCTTCGAACGGACAGAATCGGTGCTGTTTTACTTTCATTTTCAGTGATGTGATGTGATTTGGGGCTTTTCATTTCAATGTGATTTTGTGACGACTTAGAAGTTTTTGGAATGCAGTGTCAGGTTCATAGGCTGAGCCAAAGGAGCCCGCTTGATAAGTATCTTTACAGTAAAATAGTTTAATGAGACGCACCGAATTTCTATGTTCAGGGTCTATAAAAGTGTTATCCCATTTCAGCAGTTTCTTTTCACTTATGCTATTTGCAACTATGATCACAAATTGCTGACTCTAGGGATGTGAGGCTAATAATAAGGTGGTAAAAAGTGTCCTTCATGCAATTTTGCTACATGGTCGTGATAAGAATTATGAGAGACGTTGTGAGTGTGTGCTATCGCCATAATCGTGAGTTACATGTTAATGGCGAGTTCTATTTTCATTAGAGTTTGCAGTTTTCATTGGGAAGGACATTTTCCATCAATATTTAATATGCCAGATTATATGTTTTTAATTATTGAAAATGCAATTTTGATTTTGTTGATTTTTACCCAATTTTCTTCTTCTTTGTTTAGTTAAACGGGCAACAAATTTATTTTTTTGATGTACAAATTGTTAATTAATTTTGCATGAAATTAATAAATCACTAATTTAGTTGCTAATTTGTTAGTTGATAAAAAAAAAATCATCAGTTAACACTAAAATAGTACCGTAAAACAATTTTTATGCAAAATATTGAAGACGTTTGAACAACATTCGTGTTCAAGAATGAATTTATTTTAGAACTATATCCTTTTATTATTAACATGAACCATTTAATTTCATTCATCATTAAATGGTTCTGGCACTCTAACGGTCAACTGCTCATATTCCATACATCACCAAAAATGTTGCTCAATCATCAAAATAAACAAACAAATGTAATAATTTTAGACCATCAATTGCACGTTAGTTACATTAACACGATACGAATAAACCAAGTGTGACACGCGTGGGGGTAGTTCCATTCAACTACCCTGTTTCTATAAAAAGCAAAGAGCACAATAAAATGCAAGTCACCACAATTGTATTGTCCGGGCTGATGCCTGATCCTGAACTCGCAGCCGACACAAATTGGATGCACTTTGAATGTGTTTACCTTCATCCCAATTCATTGACCATCTGAAATTTCATTATATTTTCTATATAGTAATCATTCGCGGTTTTGCTGTCTGGACGGCACGCGTAGACACTAAACGTCACTCAAGTTGTCAATAAACTCGGCTCCGATACAATTATAACACAAAACAAAAATTATTGTTTTGAGTAAAATTAAATTGATTAAATTCATTATGACCAGGTGAATATTTCTAAAAAAAGCAAATTCGTTAGAGCGTTTGTTTGCGTAGGGCGTGAGTTGGCTTTTGCATGCCGATTGATTTGGAAGTGTGACATTTTAATTAAATTAAAATGCCCACCAAGGGCTCCGTCCAATCTGCTGCGACGAGTGAGTAATTTTCGGAAATAATTCATTAATACAATACATTTGGCGTTTTTTGTTGACTTATCACACCAGCCGCATCAACAACTTATATGAGCTTCAATTCCCCGCCACTATATTGACAAATCATATTTTAATAATTTAGCATATGATTATAATCTTGTTGTTTTTTTTTGGTTTGTACGTTGCGACACGACGAGACGCTTCTATGTCTCGCGTTCTTCTTGGGCGCTCGCACCAACAAACTCTTTGTGGAATCGCGTAGACGCCGCGCTCATCCAACAGATGGCACATTCATTTATAAGTAGATGGCCAATGAATTTCGGCTTTGGACCAATATTCGAGGCGATGCGACGGATTCCCCAGCTTCTTGTGTGCACAAATGATTGTCTCCATACTTAGATGGCCGTTTGTTTGTCAATGAATTATGCAATGTGACGCTGCGTGATGTTTAATGAGATGAAGCTGATGAGGTCCGAATTGCCGCAAAACATTCACTCATCTATCCGTTTTTCTGTTTTTTCTTCGCTGTTGTGTGGACAACTGAGTAGCACCCGCGTTAGTATCACGATTATCATCCTGCTTAAGAAATTTTTGAAGCCAGCGAAATACATGAAATTATTCATCACACTTCTGAAATCTGAATGAAACGCTTGGGTATTTGGAGATTAATATAATTATAATAACTAATGCAAATGAGCAGGCGCATCAATAAAGGTGTTTTTCAAAAGTGAAAAATTCAATATTTGCTTGCTATTTTGAGTGCTGGAAATATTTTAACAATATGCCACCGGTGAATTCCATATATTGAGATGGTAGCTATGAGAGGAAGGGATGGAAGGGGAGGCTGGGGGAGGGAGGCTATTATATTAATGAGTGCGCCTTTATATGCACGCCTCAACGATGTTTGCTCTTTAATTAAAGAAGATATTCAGATGTCGCACATTAATTAATTTTTATTTGCAGTCTTCGTTCTGTATATGTGGCAAGGCGAGCGCTGTTTCGCGAGATGGCGGTGTGGAGGGTGGGAGGGTTGTTGGTTGATGTTTACGGCAGTGGGGGGGATGATGTTGACAGTCATGCACGAAGATATTTTCTTGTTACAAGGTGTAACACCGCACATGTTGACCTTATCATCTTGTATGTAGCTAAGAAAATTGTATTCTTTTCTTTAAATATTCCTTGTTTATGTACTTCAACAATCATTTTACTTTAAATAATAAAATGTAATTTTGACCCTTTATTTCTATAGTTTTAAAGCAACACTGTACATTTAATTAAATAGTAAGATTCTAATGAATCTTTTGATATTTGTGGTGATTCAGTTAATTTATGGTCGTTAGGGAAATGCCTTATCGTCTTATTATTTCCATATTCTTCTTGGAAACCAAGGTACCAGGAAATAATTCACATTTTCATGACTATGATCATAACAATGTTTTATTTTCGCTGTGACAAATTTATGATCTTTATCTCCCTTATCCGTGATTTTCTGACTGTAACTGACTGAATGATGTAGTCATGGCCTGTTTATGATTGTGAGTTGTCACTGAAGTAAATGCGCCTTTGTTACTTGAAGTCAAGCCCAAGTTGATGAGTGTCTGTAAAGATAAAGGCGACAATTAGCTTTATTAGTTTAGGTCATTGTTCAATGTCAAAATGGTTTGTCAATAGTTTAGATTTCCCAAATGATTTTCCACACTATTTTATTTGACAAAATGCTGTTCAAGATTAGTCATTTTTCTCTCAATTGTTTTTACAAAATCTTCGTTTAAAAATTTCATTCGATTGTCTTATTGCAAAAGACCTGCATTCAACAAGGCATCAACAATGATTTCAACGCCAATTTAAGCAATTTGGGTCACAATCCACTGACGTCGTCTTTTACATTTACCAGCCGTCTGTCTCACAAGCATAAGACATTGAGATGCGCCATAACAGAAAACGTGTTCAACAAAAACAATATGAAAATGATGTGCCCGTTAAACACTTGCCGTAATGGAGGGAAGAAAGCAAAAAAAATGCCATCTTAAAACGCAGCTTTCCTTATCCTTCATGTAACACTTTATTCAGTCGCGTACAAAAAGAATTAAATTGTTTATGATGTTCGTCGCGGCAGTCTCGTCGCGTTGGACATTTCTTATCAAAGTGTTCGGTACCAGTCGCCATATAACCACATGTGTTTATGCATATTAGAGCTGTTCCACACATCCAGGGCTGATGGAGATGCGAGCGCAGAGCAGCGAGGCCCCACGACATATACGTGCACCTATACGTCGGATCTCATTTCATCTTTTCCATTTTTCATGCGGCTACACACATGCTAATCAGTGTTTATGAGGAAACCTGTACCTGGCATCTGATCGCTAATTATTTAGCAATTTTGTGACATTAGCGCGCTGCCAATGAAGCGCGCAGTAACGCACTGCGTCGCGGACTAACCGTCCTGTATTTTAATAATTGCTGTTTGTTTGTGCTAATTACTCGTTGGCCGCGGGTTCAACTAACGCAAAGTTTATCGATTCCTAAGGTATTTTGAGATTCGGGCATGTCGCAGAAGATTGCATTTGAGTGAATCAATCTGCACGAGTCCACCAAATTAGACAGATTTAAAACAGCTCGAATAATTCGTTTATTTATATCCATGACTGATGTGTGTTTAGCACCTTCTATTACACACGGAAACCAGCGAATTGCCGGCGGCTTTTTTTTTCTGTTAAATACCAATGACTAGCAATAAATTTCCATTGCTCTTCACACCAACCACAAATCAATAAATAAACTCTTCAATGTGTACAAATATATCAATTTATTTGTTTGTTGGAAATAATTATATGCAGAGTCTCCTTTTTTTATCAAAGTTCACACTAAAGTATGGCAAACAAATAGCCGCGGAAACAAGACCACCGGCTGCATTGTTTTTGGGGCGGCCAGCAAAATGTTCGCCCAGATTTGTTTGTCTTGATTGTGTGTCGCGGTTTGTTTATCAACAACATCAGAAATATGTAGAAAAAAGCTCACTTTCAGACACGCAGAAGCGGCACGCTTATGTACAAACATTCAGAAGCATTCGGCAAATACTGAAAAGTTTACACGCACACGGGGGCGGTGGGGGGAGGTGATAAAAGCCGCCAAAAAAATCACTCCCAAATCAAATGTGTGCGCGGCGGCGGCAGCGGAATTAATTGACAAACAATTATTTGGGCCGTATCATTAATTGGTTTAACGAACAATACTTAGATTCCTAATTATCTGGTTAAACACCTAATCATCGAAGCGGTCGTCGAATTTGTATCAATCTTATCGTGTCTTGTTGACGATTGTAAGACACTCGGTAAGGCGTGTGACAGAGACAATGGCGCTTATCAATTGATTTTTATTTTGTTTGATAACAATTTTTACAAGTGGTTTTTTGATTTCTTTTATTCTTTTAGGTTGACTTAAATGCGACTTAAGTGGATCTAATTATTGTGATTGATTCGAGGTAATGCAATAAAACGATTTGTCGAAGTTTATAATTAAATTAAAGATTTTCTGAAAACCTTGGATGATTTTCAGGGACGAATAAAGATCAAAAAAAAAATTAAAACTTAACCTAAAACTGAAAGGAAGGACATTTCATCGATCTATAAATAAGTTGATAATAAAAAATATGGCCGACGGCATGAAT
>JANSTS010005907.1:11051-21178 GCA_026546915.1 Sylvicola fuscatus | reverse complement strand
AAGGGATGCACGGTAAACCTTTTACGGCACCCGATACCCATACTGCCAGGACTACGTATGTGAAACAGGAATAGGTAATGTACTCAGTGTGTCTATACTGTGTACAGAAGAAAAGTTATTTAAAAATACAATAAAAGGAAAATTCATGACGATATGTTGGCTCTTGCGGAACATATGGATCGGGGAAAAGTCTGGCGCGATGATTTAGCGGCAATTTTACAGTTCGCCCTTCTGCATTTCCCAATATGCATGGATGGCGCACGAATTGCGAAGTCGAACTCATGTGTGAGTGAGTGCGAGGCATTTGGCAAGGTGGTTGTTTTTGTAGACCGCATTTTCAAAATAAATAAATAAACGTGATGAATAGGGTTGCAAACTTCTGGTTGGGGGAAGTTTTTCTTTTTAAATCGGTTTTAATGATAAATGAATGAGAGAGAGAGTACGGTTTTTAATGCAATCAAACTTAATGAGTGGTTCATAATCGCTGCACACAAACACGGAGACGGCACTTCTGAAGGGCACGCCAAAGGGTTGCGGTAGATGAGATTTGATTTTTACACCGTAAACGACATGTGAAACCGAAACGTAAGTCACGTGTACGACAATGTCATGGAAACATATGAACACGTTGCGATTACGTCGATGTTCATCAGTTCAGATGCTTGAAAGTTTAGACCATTGATGTGCATGATAATTGGGAATTCACAGAATAATAATAAGTAGCATAGGCTGAACATTTTGACAGCCAGAGAAGGGACGAATTTATTTTACTTATATCTACGATGAAAACATCTAAAAATAATTAAATTAGAGGCCCCAATATGCTGAAACTCTGTCATTAATAACCTAAATGCATTAATGAAACTATCACAGCCCTTAGGAATTCAATTGTTGATCTTTAGTTCATATTATTTGCTATTATATTTTCGTAAAACTTGGGACTCAACCATTTTCTACGTTCAAATGATTCTTGCCAACAACTTTGCAAATAAATGAAGCAAATATGTGCATTTTAATGTAACGACGGCAAACTGCCAGTTTTCCGGGCATCCCCCTCGTATGTTCAATAATTTGAAACTCAAATAAAATTCATTCGATTGAATTACGCCTGCAATTTGCCATGACAATGTCATTAAACTTTAATTTATTGTTTTCAGTTTCACAACTATATGCACCACTCGTATTCTTGCAACTGTTTCATATTATGTTCTGGCAAACAACGGCAAACACATATGAGAATTGACTTAAATACAACAATAAATAAATTGCCTTGTCAACAAAGGCTCAGGCGACACGTACATTACCAGAATAATGCACGCATCTGCTTTCCAACCAGTAAAAGGACTAGTAACGGACAATAATCGCCTACGCTGCGCCGATTTAAGTCCATTCCTCACCGGTAGCATCAATTATCCTATTTGCAGGCAACTGAACAGCGCCATTTATTCGGGACGCCTTATAATTATAATCACATCAAATCGTTGTGTCGTCCAGCTTCGCCTCAATATCAGCGGCGAGTGTTTAATTTATGGGACTTTATGTTAATTGCTGCCAGTTGCCATTTGCGAACCAAAACAAAAACGAAAGGCGCGTTCGCGTAGAAGAATTAGTGCCAGAAAGGAGAGGAATGCATACATTTAAGAAGATTATATTGGCACTTGGCAGCGGCGAACTGCGCGGATACCCTGGACGTGGCCCTCTCATCTGAGTGGATATTATCCGGTCGTTTGGTGTGTTACAACGTCCATGTGATCATAGTTGCTCAATGGATCTGGACGATTACGAATGGTAGAAGCGTCATTATGTGCGAAAGGATATTACCAATTTAGCTATACGGGAGTTATGGCAATGAGCCACTTTTGCAGATATTGCGCTAAATACTTTATGCCAATGGTGTCAATGGATTAAATAAATCTAACTGTTTAGAATATTCTCGAAAAGAATTTAGTTTAAAAGTCGATAAAATCCGTTCGTGTTAAACGGCTTTTAAAATTCAATTGAGCATTAACAGAGTCACTTTTTAAACTAAACCAATCATTTAATAACTAATTAGATCTGAATTAATCAACTTAACTCAAGTAAAGTTCTTATGTATGTACTTAAATGTCATCAATACAATTATGTGGATAAAAAAATGTAAAGGATTTATTGTACTACTTTTTTGACACGAAAATTCAAAATAAAAAACGTTTTTACTTATTTATTAAAAAATGTCGCAAAAAACAATTCATAAACCTGCCTTGAATTGTCTCAGCATATAAGCAAGACAGCCAACTTTCGCCTGACAGATCACGAAAACTTGATACCGCAACATTGCTTATGATAAAAATTCCTTTCTGCCATTAAAAATAAATCATTTAGCTCTCTTGACAACTGTCGTCTGTCACGAATTCAACAATAAATATTATTCAATACATTTTAAAATCTAAAACGTCAATCTAGGAAACGCATAAAACTGTGCTGTCTTGAGGAATTTTCGAAGCAAACATTTGCTGTGCTTTTGAATAAATTCATAACATTATTAGTTTGAGATTTTTATTTAAAAGATAGTTTGACGAAAAACGTCTTCAGCTGCTTAAACAATGGAATGTGAATTGTCTTTTCCAGCAAATTGATCCTGATCACAAAATTTTCCTCGGAATCAGAGGGATGATTTATGTGTAATACGAACAGAATTCTTTGTATTATGTGCCTACTTTGTAATTAATCCCATTGGTATTCGACGAGTGAGAGAAAGGAAGTGAAAGTGCAAGCTTCCTCTTATAACCACGAGCATATCAAAACATGTACATAATCTACTCGTTCATATCTAGATGGGTTCGAAAACCCTGATGCATTTGGAAGCGCGTTCGCTGCGACTAACAATTTAATTCAATTAAGTTACTTGTACAGACTACAGCCGTAGACTTTATGTTGCCTAATGTCAATGGTCTGGTCGATGCGATGCGGTGTCAAAAATATGCGTCCAAATTATCTCTAAACATTGTTTGCTTCAAATTATTGTACAAACAGGCAGGCGATGGTGTTGTCGACGAACATGTTAACGGAGACCATCAGGGCGCCTCGCTGTGTGATGTTTCCGACACACATGAAAATGGACACCGATTACAATAATTATTTTCTTCATGTACTTTCAGAGCAAGGCACGCAAGAAAGTAGTTGTGTTTTTTTGGTACAGTTTCGGGTTTCTTAATAAGAAGACTAGCCAAGATCTTTTGTATTAAATAAATTGAGCATTTCCCTGACAAATAATTTGGAAGAACTGAGAACATTAAAAAATGCATATTTTGTTAATAATTAGGACTTCCCACACAACATTCATGCAGTTCTGTATGCCATATGTAATGTGTCCCAAAACGTTCCTTCTATACATATTAATGAGACAGCTGTTGCCGACGCTGCTCCTACTTAAAATTGTTTCAAAACCATTTCCCTGATTGTTGGTTTATTTATTTGTGTGACACCAAGAGAGCGTTTTAATTATTTTCTGTGTGTTTGTGGAGTCTGATGGTGGTTGAGGGAATACTAAAGACACAGTCCACAGGGTGACAGTATCGAATTACGCACAACGCGCTTAATCAGCTGAATCTAAGGAGGCGCATAAACACTGTTGTCTAGCTACAAAATAGTCTCCGTTTACATTTTCGACATGGCATTAATGTAGCAGTTAAAGAATCGTTTTTGGTGTGTGTTCTTTATGGGGACGGCACACCAAGTACAAAATTTCATGGATAAAAAAATGAAATGAGAAATTCGAGGAGCGGTTTTCAGTTTTGGAATGCGCGAGTTACGTCTACAGTCAAAAAACTAAGTTTTTGCACACAAAGTCATTGTTCGTCGGACGTTAGCACTAATTAGGATCGCGAACCCTGACTGTGCGAATTCCAGTGGAGATGACGCGCCGCACTAGGTGGGCTTAGTGAATGCGACTTAAACGTTAGGCCAACCGCCCACTATTCCTAATTCCTAGAGTGGTTTTGTTCAAAATCAAAGAACCGAATCACAGAGAAACATAATAAAGACGAAGATTTTTCTATACATTTTTTAAGAGATAGCCAGCCACTGAACAATACAGAAGGTACGCACCTACATAATTGTGTATTCTTGTAATAATAGAAAAGTAGGGGACACACGTATGCTTATGCTGCTTAGGGCGAACTATCCAAATTGCTTAGGATCGTTGTGAGGGAATTGTGTATATTTTCAATTTCCTTTACTGCGATATTCAGTAGGGCTGCTTCGGAATAATGGAAGTTTCGAATCTAATTTGATAAGAACAAAGATTTGGGAACATGAACTTTGGGATGACTTTTGATGTCATCGTTGAGAACTGTTATGGATTTGATGTAGTTATTGAGATTGAAATGTAAAGTTTTTCAGTAAGTTGGAAATTTGATTTATTGGCACATTGACAGGCGGCAATTCCTAAAGGAGTTGCAAATTTTATATAATCATAGGTTTTAAAACTATGTAAATTCTTTACTGGAAATTCCACTTTATTCAGTTTAATGAATCCTTCTTATTGCAATTTACTTAAGGCCCATTTAACATTATTAAACGACGAAAACCACTTAAGCTTATATCCACTGTGAAATGTCACCTGACTCATAAAATCCCAATTAGTAATTATAAGTTCGGAATCCTTACAATCCTATAATTTAACTTGCACACAAATGGCTTAAATAAATGCTCTCCGTTTTACCAATAGTTCATTTCTTATTTAGTCATTAGTTTTTCTCTAGGCGTAAACACCGAGCATCAAAGCGAACATTTTAAAATGCCTATTTATTAAAAATGTCGTTTTTACCTGAACAAGTTCTGCAGGTTTCAATTTACCTCCAACACACGCACGTTGCGCGTTGCTGCTTTCGCTGTTTCGGGACTCGTATCTGCTAACCGTATCCCGAAAACACGGCGCATTAAAAGCCTTCGGCTGTGTTGCTCTATAGTCCGATATTTCCTTGAGATTTATTGTTGTTTATTGGCAATGTGCATGCAATAAATTTCCACAAACAAATAAATAAAACAATTTATTTTAATTTGTTCCCGTTTATGCTTTTACTTGAGCATGATTTTTTCCGCTCGTCATAATCAGCACTGTTTTATTGGATTACACTCCAAATTATATGTTGGCATTTTTCTCACCGAATATTTTTTTCATTATTAATTATACACTTTGGCCGTTTCTTTTGTGCTGGCACTTTTTCACACACTTCACTTAATTATGGTCACAAACAAATTGTATGCAAATTTAAATTGGGTAAAATATTTTTTTAATGAATTCGTTTATCTGATCTCTCGTAGCAATTAATTTTTTCTCTGGCTACAGATTTTCAGAAAGTGAAATGTGAATGCAAACGCGCGCGATAATTGTCATTCGCAAAGAACACGCGAATTTCATAAGCTTGTCACCAAGATGCCACTGTTAATCCAATTGTTAATGAATTTAAAACCATGCGAAATGAATGCAGCATTAAATGCTGGACCAAAAATGCGCCTCACCACAAATTGGCAGACAAGTGTTCAATATTTTATAAAATGTACGCAAACTGATGAGCAGCTAGCGCGAACGAACTGCTTAACAACCAAACTCGAAGACGGTTACCACTCTACTGAAATCCGGTTTGACAATTAAGAAGACCAACTTCAAGCCGACAGAATATTTTGCGGCTGCCTGGAAAGTGTGGAAGCTTCCTGTGCATTCATGCTGTCCCTGTCTGGAAGGTTTGTTGACATATCGCTCACTTTGTCGGTGCCATGCCATTGCGCCTGCTACTTTCTCGCTTCCGCATGGAAACTTGAGACTGTTTCGGTCTATCAATATTTCGTTGTTAATGCAAATGGTTGTCCTTGTTTGGCGCATGGATGGTACAATCATTGGAATCATCAGTTAGTTCCCCTTCAAAGTTTGAATTGCAGATGATGCACTATTGCATGTGTGCAAGTTGCAATATGCATTGTAGAATGGGGCTGAATTAAGTGTTATTTTTAAAGGTAAAGTAATTGTGGTGTGACTACCCGATTAGAAGACAAAATTCAGAGATTCATACAGCATACAACATTTCAATTCGCTTGTAAATTAGTTAACGTACGTTCCCATACTCCA
Organism: Sylvicola fuscatus; assembly: GCA_026546915.1. Classification (NCBI taxonomy): domain Eukaryota; kingdom Metazoa; phylum Arthropoda; class Insecta; order Diptera; family Anisopodidae; genus Sylvicola; species Sylvicola fuscatus. Next base: position 15,072 of record JANSTS010005907.1, on the reverse strand, counting down.
TAATGTGTTGCTCATTAACCACCACCGACCCCAATTTCTGCCACACAAACCTCACCATCGTGCTACCCTTCCACCCCTAAACTGAAAGCGCGCATAGAAACTGTGTAGTCGAACAACTGCATCTAATAGGGAAAACAATTTTTCTTTTCCACGCAGAGATTTTCCACATCCAGTCCTCAAATTGTTACACTGCTCACTCCTGCCGCATATAATCCAATTATTAACAATTTAACTCGCTGCAACCTGCGTGATATCTGCCCTATCCCTATCCCGTCCAAATACACTTCACGAAGCGATGCGGTTGTACTTTCCAACATGCATCACCCCCGTGGCCAAATACACCATACATGTGATTTGCAAGATTTGCTTCATTATTTTTATGTCGGGTTGGGGTTTTTTTGCTCCCCCTCATGTATTTGTTCTCGCCCTTAGTTCCGCGTTTATGATTTTGCAGCTCCATGCCTCCTCAGCTGCTCCTCACTCTGATTAAAATTTATTGCAAAAGTTCTCGCCCTTGCACGATATTTGCGTTTTATTAGCTTTTCCAATGCTCATGTGTGGCTGGTGTTTCTACATATGTGAGCCATACTGAATTTGGATTAATATTTTTAGAAAATAAGTGGGTGGTGCAATCATGGATGGCGCCAGCCTACTCACCGACCCTTTCATCGTGGTGTAAACATCATTTTCATGAATTGCTTTTGCTTTTTTTGAAGGATTTCTGTCGTCGCGCGATTCATTCTTATGTAATTTCTCAATATTTTTCATAAATTGTGCAGGCATCATAAATTTAACGACTCTTTTGTGCAAAATTTGCCTTCATTTTAGAGATTTCATGTATTATTAAGACGACGAGTTTTGATATAGGAATTTATGCTATGGATGTGTGAGAACATATCCCGAATTTATGCGCGGCAATGTATTTTAGATCAATGTTTCTCATGTCATAATTGGGTGACCCTTGAAGGGAGTGGGGGATGGCGGCAAATTGGTGGTGACTGCAATTGAGTTTTATTTGTTTGCGTTTACGAGTTATGTAGGGTTTTAGAAATGATGTAGTAAAACTAATTGGAAATGTTTTTAGTATTCTTAAGATTGTAAGGCTTTCAGCTTTGATTAACATTCACAATATTTCATTATTAGTTACATTATAATGTTGGGTCAATACCTTTTGTTGGACATTGATTCCATTTATAAAAACATGTATGATATTCAAGTAAAATTACAAAAAAAATATTTTATATATTTTATAATTTTCAAATCTACATTTGATTTCTACTCAACGGAAATTCAATAGTTAAGTAGCCAATTAAAAAACTCTGTAACGAATCAACCACTGCCATCAAATTACAATATCCACGGATATTTCGAACAATTCAATATGAGACACCAATTTCGCGTAAACAATCTGCGTTATGCTACATCATTGAAATGCTATTTACATCCCCCCAATAAAGGAAGGTAAAACAGTCACTCCCAAAAAAAAGTGACACGACGCGACGCGACGTCGGCCAGACACAAGGCGTCGAGACGAACACAAATTTCCTGTCATCACGGCCACTTCGACCATCTGGTGTCGTCGCCAATATGTTTTTGCACCACTCGCTTCAATCGGCTGAGTTGAGCGTGGAGTTGCGCCTGAATTTTTTATTCCGCAATTGAAATTTTGCACTTTTGAGCCGCCAAGTTCAGACAAAGGGTAGTCACTAGCCTCCCCCGTCTAATGAACCGGATACAAAATGACAAAGTATTGTCAAAATAGAAACGAATTGTAGCTGGGGTATTAGTGATTAATGGGCGCGGGGGTGTACCGATTTTTGCTATAGGAGTTTATCAGCCAGAGAAGCATAAAAAATAAATTTCATTCTAATAAACAATGTGCTGCAGTAAATCAAAAACGCTGTCCCACCAAATTTTAACGTCGATTTTGCCGATCAGATACAGCGTAGGTTCTGGTCGCCAGCCGCTGCAAATATTGTGACAATGTCCAACCCCATCCTGCATGTCGTTTGAATGTACACTTTAAATACCGTGCAGCCGCTGTCAGTTCATTTGGCAATTTTGTAATTTCAGATAAGGGTTTATTATTCACGCACACATTTTCATTCACATGGCCTAGCCACCGATGCCACCACCGTCAATGTTGTCCGGTAATATGTGACATGCACGTTGAATGCAAACACTTGACCCTCATAATGCGGTTTCGATCACGGACAGAGTCTCACACTTCCTCAAGAATATTTATTGTAAATTTTAATGATTTCGGGCACATCTAAGCGGGCAGATTTCTATAAGGCATATTTTATTATTGAAAAAAAAAATTGAATTTAAAATCCAAAAGTTAAATTTCTATAAACGGGAAGACACGGATTTGATATACACCACTTGACACAAACGTCCCAGAATCTATTGACATTCATTAACTGACGATGAATTTCTTTAATTAGCGTGCAGTAAATCAAAATCCACCAGCACATTTAAGTTTAAACATGACATTTATGTTGTGAATAAATGTCGTCTTCAAAGTTAAAAGTGAATATGGAAGGAGGGTGCATGAGGCGATGGTATTTGAATTAAAAAAAAAACTCCGTCCATTCTGTTTGAGTAGAATTGGCGGGAGAGGCCGGGAGCAAGTGGTCCTTCAATACTCGACGCGCTCAACAAATCAAATGAAATGAAAATTTCTCAAACAAAAAGACATCAAATTTTGGTTCGGTTTAATTGAATTTGGGATGCTCTTTGGAGCGACGAACAATATATCTAGAAGTACGATGTGATCGTGTTACACATGCTCGACGTTCAAAGCAATGGAGGAGGGTTGAAAATTGGAAAAATGTTTTTCCCGCGTGTTGAATTACACAGAACGAGAATTGTGTGAAATGCTGCATGTCGCTGCTGTGAAATGAGATGAATCCAAGGAGCAGAGAAGTGGAGATAGCAGCAAATGAGATGTACTTCCATTTTTTGTTATTCGTGTATACTTAAGTGCCGACCACCCTCCAGCATTTATTGAAATATTTCCCTATATTTAGTCGCGCAGGTATTATTGACAGACAATTTTGATGTAAATGCCTTTTAATGTAATTTCAATTGTCATTTAGGTGAAATTGGATGTCTTTGGTTGATGGGACGGTAATGTCTATCATCAATTTAGAAGCGCTTATTATATAAATAAAACATGATGATTTAACCAAACTATTCAAAAATTCACCTTGCCCAAATTAAAACGATGAGTTCGCAAACTGCAAAAACGTTGGAAAATATTATTACCAAGTGGTGGAAAAGTGCTTATAAGGTTTTTAATCTAATTTTTTTATCTTCTGCTTTTAGCACCAAATCATTTTTTAGTGGATTAAAAAGTTTACAGAACAAAGTCACTGACCTGGACTAAAAGGTTTTTCTTCCAAAAGACTAAACTGATTTTGTTTGGTTTACATTTTGTAACCTATGAGAGACATTTTCAGGTCAAAATGCAATTTGGAACTGACGAGCGGCGCGAAATTGATCCAAAGTGCTCTCTATTGGAACGAACAAAATAAAAATAAAATAAAAACAAGCGGCAGCAAAAATTCTCATTTAGTTGAATTTGCAAATCATTAAATTATAAATTTTTTTTTAGAAAATCTAAAAATTTCATAATCAAACAATTTAGTTTTAAATCTTTTATTTTCAACTAAATGTTCTACGCATGTATAAATACTTAAGAAGTACAAAGTTTCTTAACTCTAAATATGTTGTTCTTCATTTGACATGACTCACACTTAACTAGATGTCTTACAAAATAAATAAAATCATCACTTTTGCGCTCTTTGTAAGTATGTTTTGTTTCCATAAACTTGTGGTACTGATTTATGCAACGAAAACAGATCTAAATGAAAAGAAAACTTCTTCTACAATTTCATATAAAAACTTATTGTCTTAAAGACGCGACGCCAACATGTTTCAAAAGGAAACGGTATAAGCATTATCATAAATCTTAAGTAGCTAAATGTATAAGTGTGTGTGTGTGTGTGTGTGTGTG
>JANSTS010005896.1:12262-25373 GCA_026546915.1 Sylvicola fuscatus | reverse complement strand
AGCACTCTGGACTTTGAATCCAGCGATCCGAGTTCAAATCTCGGTAGAACCTGGTGTATCCAATTTTTTTGACTCCTGTTCAAAATATTTTTTTAATTCATTTTATTCCATTTTTATTTTATTTTAATAAGTCTATATTTAACGAATTTTAAAATTTTGTTTAATACAAGTTAGATGTGCAGTAGCTTTCGAGAATAGCGAATGTTATATGCATGTATGTACATATGAATGTTATTTATGGTGACGCTCGCTCGCGTTTGCGGAATTTTCAGGGACTCGGTAGTTCTTCCCGAAATTCGTGCTCGTTTGGCTCGGTTTTACGCTAAATTTTAATTTTCATGTGCATGCGGGTTCGTTCGATCAAAATGAAGTGCAACACAACATGCTGGCCTGCTCGCCTGCTCGCTAAAAATATATCTTTCATTACTTGCATTGATAAATTTAGCGTGAAATGCATTCTTGCTAGTGTGGGTAAATTATTTATTTGCATCATGGCTTAATTCAACATTATAGGCCATTTTAGATAATGCACAATTGCGCCTTATAGTTGCATATGCATTGTTTAAACATGAAACATGTGTGCAGTATTCACACTTATGTCGGTGGTGACATTTTTATCGTTGGATTCCTACCTCTGGCCGACTACCTACGCTGCTTGTCAAGTTTTTGCAGTTGTCGCGTTTGGTATTAACACCTTATTAGCACAATGAGAGATTTATGTCACGCAATGGCAGGTACAAATAAAAGTAAATAAATACATTGCAATTTAGGTTTTAGCTTTGTATTAGAATTTGTACCCAACTTTAAATGAATTTTTTAAATAATTATGTCCAAAATTAGTAATCAGATCAAAAAATATATTATTTTTTTAGTATCAAAATAAATGTCTTTTATTGTTCTGTGCAACCATATTCAGCTTAGACTTGTTATATAAAATGATACAATAATGTAACAACAAAAACAAACATGACATTTAATACATTCAAAATGATACCGCTATTGGTGATATTCGACCTTGAATCGATCAACGAAAAAACACAGTTTTACGAAAATTCGAATCGAACTGTTATCTGTGATGATTGTTGCAATTTTCATATCCATAAGTTTTACATAATGCCACACGTGACATTCTCGCGTTGATTGATTGGGCTGACCGTTTGCTGTTGTTGCTCGATAAGTGTGCGTAACGTCGTCGTTTATCAACTTTAGCATAAATACAGAGTTATGCTATGCACATTATCTCCAAACGATGAAACTGGTTTATATGCGGCTATAAAACGACACAATGCATATTGATTTGGAAATCACAATTTGCAACTAAAAAGCAGCCACCGGGGAGTGTCGTAGTGGCCCGCACCTCGGACTGACTGCGGCTAGGGGCTTCTTAATTACAGCAATCACATTTACCTCGGCATTAACAAATCCGGAAACCAGTGAGAAGCTAAAGTGATGTCATAAAACAGTCATTTAGGACGGTCGCAGTCAGCAGTAGCAGTTAACGTGCGGTTTGCTAAGTCAGTGGATGTTGCAGTGACTACCTGCTTCGTCAATGTTTAGTCATAGGACTTCGGTGGCAATGTCCGTGTTGACTAATCCTGCAATAGCCGTGTTATCGTGTTATGCTCGTCAAACTATGCAATTAGTCTGGACTGTTATCTGGTCAGTTAGTGCTTTCGTTTAAAAAAAATGGATGATGCAGTCGATGTACTTATTCTTATCCTAGTGTAGTTAATGGTTTCAAGGTGACTTTACTAAATTTTTTTATAAATAGACAGTAATCAACGTCAAAGCTAGACTCAGACTACTTTTTATTCTGGAATTTTTTCGGTTTACCTGCATAATCCTGCACATTGCACTTGTCAAAAAAAAACATTTCCATATGACCAGCGTTTGGCCTTCATGACTATCTTCCTACTTAGACTCGCGCTGGTACTGCACGAGTACTGTGCCATCGCCCATCGCACTAAATCATAACAATGAATTTTCTTTGATAATGTTTGGTGGGCAAATCGGCTGACTATTTATAGACTCGACTCAGCGTTGAGCTGGCGATAATATGCCTGCATGATGGCACCAGAGCGAGATTGGCATGCAGTTTTGCTGCTTCATAATTGTTGTTTTGTACGCAACAAGCAGCCAGCACTGGCAGATGGGAACTCCGCCGACGAGCGTACTTTATTATCTTGTATGTTATCCCCATTATCTCGCCTTCTTCATTGTGTTTTTTATTTATTTAAAAACAGATGTGTACTTGTATGAGTAATTCAGAATTAAATTGAAACTTGGAAGAATGGTTCCTTGGGCGTGAACGCTAAATGTGCGGATTCAGAAGAAAGTGTATACATACATATGTATGAACCAGGCTGGATTTCGAATAGTTTTGTGTATAAAAGGTGAAAATCGTTCGTGCTTGGACAAACGTTTACATTGATTTTGTTTGTTTTTCTTCATTTCATGCCGATTCGACCTCTTAATTCCGAACGTTCTTACTTGCCAGTTGCCAGTTGCCATTTGCCAATATAATAACGTCGAGTATGTAAAACGAGCATTCAGCATAGCAAACGAGTATAAGTTATGTTGGAAGCTCCACTATTAGTTAGGCTCGTTAATGGCGGCGCTCTGTGTGTGTATGGTCGCATTTGTGGCAACTGGCAGCCATCATTTGAATTTTTCGAAAAAGGCAGCCAGCAGAAGTAGCCCAAAGAAGAAATGTGTACGAGTCGGTCGGCGTACGTTTTTTTTCGTCGGGTTTTCCATTTGGCTAAATCCAGTTGACGGTTCTGCCGTGTTGTTTTGATCAAAACAACACACAACACACAACACACAACACACGACGAAACGAGTTTCCACACATAAGCTGGCTGCTGGTGCCTGGTGGCATATATCGAAGTACGCGCGCCTCGAATCGCCTATATCTTTTGGCAGCAAATTTAATTTTTGCACGTATGCATATGTGGTACGCCAGTCTGCTCATGTTTAGACTTTAGACGCGTTTATTTTCGCCGCGGTCATGCGTATTGCGTACACAACTTTCCATCCATCCGAAGACGTTTGTTCTATGATGCGTGAACTATGTGCGATTGTAGAATATCATTGGAATGGAATTGAGCTGAGACCTCTTACTTTCTGCAGTCGGTTAGTGGAAAAGTTGGTGGGCAGTGGGCACGGGCCAGTGCTGTTAATTGAACATTTCCAAATACAGTCGATTTGTGTTACCAATTACCTACACCGTCAAAGCTGAATGATTAACGCACACATGTTGATATTGCGTCAGCGCAGGCTTCCTCCATACATTATCCGCCGCTGCAACTTGGTGCCGTCGAGCGTCGCGTGGCGTCGTGCAATGCACACGATTTGCGTGTTTGTGTGCGTCGCGCACGACTGAGAGTGAGATGTGTCACATGGGCCACGGTTGCCCACTTGCGGTGATTGCCACTATTAATGTGTGCGCGTGAAAATGTGAAAATTTTATTGAATTTGAAAGCTCTTCGGGCAAGATGCACAGCCAGCCAGTAAAGTTTCAGTGCCCAATTAGGAGAATACGCCCAAACGGGAAACCGTTCAAATGGCCGTTCTACCAGAGTTGGGAGCGATTTGGACAAGTGTTATGTCACATGCATGTCATGTGCACTTTTCCATTGTTAAATGTCATACGATTCCATGGGGGACGCTTCGTTCACACAAATTCCACTACAAGGCAAACATTAACCCATCAAGAAGAAATGCTGTAAAGTGATAAAAATACTCAGCCGCTGGTGTGGCGACCGCGTGATGATGTGCGTCTGCGTTGAGCTCGCCAACGCCATAGACAATTACATTTTTACATATTATTACTGCGTATAGTGTCTGGTAAGGTTCATTTTGTCGAACGTGCGTACAATCACTACCATATTCACACGTCACTTTGCCGCTCGACTCTCGACACGCGTGCATGTGTGTGTTCGCAGTTGCACAGTTTTCAGCTAAGTTGCAAATAAAAACAGTTTTTTTTTTGGATCGTTTGATTTGTTTTTATTGGCGACCGTCCCGTGCGATTTGAATAATCCGCCAAAACAAACTAACCGAAATACAAAGAGGAACGTCGGTTTTCGAGATATGGATCATGCGTCTTTGTGTGTAATTCGTGGAGGTAATATGGAGGATTATGTGAATCCCTGGTGTAACCCTCCGAAAGGTGAGGGCTGTGGTAGTCGTCGTCACATGTGTTTGCGGGCGCGGTGCGGCATTTTTTGTATGTTCTCGGTGACCTTGTCATTCAAAAATGTTCTGCGAACGAATAAGACGACGGCTAAAAAGAAGAAGCCGATTTCGCATGCTGAAAATATGTAAACGCGTAATACAGAGCCAACAACAACAAGCGCGCGTTCATTTACTGAAACTTTATGCGCTCGTCTTATGTACACTATTTAGCGCGCATCGTATTTATGTTTCAAAGCGGAATCGACTCTATGTACATATATAAGATTCTGCCCGTATTAGCCGGTTGTGAGGCGTTAAGGAACATTTTAGGGAATGGGGTGGGGTTGGCTGAGATTAGTTTTTGATTATGTGAGATATTTATTAGTAGATAAGTACTTTTTTTGTAAGTAAACATATTTTCGTTGGTGTTTACTTATAATGTTATGGGATGAAGAATAACAACCGCTGCTTGACCTCTATTTTTCGAACCAACACAAACGCAAGTCACGTAGCTAGCGTGCGCGCGTTTCCCACCACTACACGCCGAAGCAGCGGCCTGCAATCGCACGCTGGCTTTAGCCTACACACCCTCGCTATTTTCGGTGCAGCATTTTGTTTGTTCAGTTGAAGCGCCTGTTAACCGGCACGTGTGTTTGTGAGCGCGGTGGGGCGGCAAACACACGTAAACGCCGCGAATACATGTAAACGGGCATGGAGGGGCAACAATTCATTCACTCACGTGGCATTTATGTACATACATATGTACATTTGTTGGTGTCCCCAACTTGTAAGTTGGATGACGTGCTACGAGCCGCGCCGCGCCGCGTCGTGACTTGTGTGTTGATTCCGCGGCTTTGAATGCACGTTCATGTGGCTGTGTGTGTGTGAATGACGTTTCCAAGGACATTTAAATAGCCATGCAAAAGTTTTAGATTGTATTTTTATTATTATTATTTAAAGTCCCAACATATATTTTAATGGTTTGTTGTTGTTTATTCTTTACAGTGCACCCAACATGGCACTAAATGATATCAAAATGTCGCCAGTTGAAATGCTGGTCGAGGCGGCCCGTTTCATTGAAATGCAAGAGCGTCAACAACGCTCCTCGTCGTCATCATCATCCTCATCATCGTCCCTATCTTCTTCCTCATCCTCGTCGTCGTCGTCGTCGTCGTCGCCGTTCTCCGCCTCATTGACAGTATCCAGTACGCATACGGGCGCTGCTACTGCGGCCGGCTCAACACCGCCCGCGCCGCCACCCGGCAACAATCATATTCACCACCATAACAATTCTACCACCCACCACCATAATAGTCATCAAGTGATGTTTACGCGGTCACCGCCTGGCTCACCTGCCCTCCTTCAATCCAATCGCACACTGATGCCGGGTCAGCATCAGCAGCAGGCGTCCGTGCTGACATCCAGCGGTAGCACCAATGGGCAGCTGGCCAGCGTGCATCCGCTGTTGCAGCAACATCATCCTTTTGTGCAGGCCACAACTGACTATGGTGTCGCCATTAGTTCGTCACGTGGTACGTACAATTTCTTAAACATCAAAAATATACTTTACGATATTCACGACGAGTCACGATTCAACTTGTACTCAATAGTCAAAACAGGCTGATGCAGATAAGTGATGAGTCAGATCGCGTTTTTTCAGAGCGAGATGGCAACACCTACTCCCAGCGCAAGATATGAAAACTCGCTAGTGGCTCGTACGATGTACACGCAACACGCATATGTCACACGCACACATGCTCTTCTCGTCCATATACCACAAACGAGTCGTACATACTACATAACCTTCGCTTCCATGTGCGGACTGTGACATGCTTGTATGGCCACGTGTTGTGTTGTTATAGCGCGCGCAGTCCGCATAGTTGCCAAAATACGTATCAATGCACTTTGTATTGATTTCGCGGCGTTGGTTCCGTTTACACGCACACATGTGCGGCGTATTTACTGTTATTATATATCGGCATTCACCATATCGCGGGGATATGTACGTTTATGTTTAGTCTCCGGCGCGCGGCTGTGTATTGGTGATTTGTTTACGTACAAGGTGCTGCTGCTCACTGCTGTAGTGTCTTTTCTTTTCCTTTTTGTATGATTCAGTGCACAAGCTTTGCCTTTAAATGAGCTAATTAGTTGACAATAACAAAACAGTCCCGAGTCGCGTCTCATTGTTCTTAAATACTTGTATAGTTATAAATAGTAATGCGACAGGCAGTGAAGTCGGCTTGCCTGCTGAGAAAACATTGTTGTCTCCTTTTGTACAATAAAACTCCTGCTCTTCTGTGTTTCCACTATTTTGCTTCTCGTCTTTTTTATTCATTTTCTGCTCCTTTCTAAACAAAAAGTGTTTTTTCATTCACATACTGAATGCACAAAACTTTACAAAGAAACAAATCTCCAAATTTTATTTAACAAATGAAAAAAAAATGTTACCGACTTAAATTCAAGCTCCTTATCTTGCTATAAGTTTTTAAGTATTGTGTAATAGATACTCAGCTGATGATGCTACACAGTACACACATTTTTAATTGGCATTGTTTCCAACCACGACTGGAATGGAGACTTATGTATGTACATGGAAGCGTGTATGTTGGGGCAAACTCCTTCGAAATCGCAACTCCAAACAATATTATATTGCAGTTTAATCTAGAAAGGCGACCTTGAAGAGTGCACTGCCACAGAAACGTAGGTTCGAGGTGAATTCTATTACTAGATGGTTTCTAGACCTCCGGCATTTTTAATTTTTCGTGTTCACTTTGGTTCAATAAATCGGTTGACTGTAAGGTAAAAGGATATCCGGTTTATTATTGTTTGACGCTTACGAAAAGTATTGACTTAACATTTCAACATGACGCAAATAAACAGGGTGGTGCTTAACAAGGATTTTTTTTTTACTATCATAATAATTGCGTTTTGTCTTTGATTGTCGACGATTTCTATCTGACAGAGATTGAATCCTTATTAAGTGTAATCTTTTTGGGATATGTAGATTAGGTATTACCTGACCTTGAAATGGTCAATAAATTTTTAAAAAAATTTAAAGCAAGTCATTAGACAACTTTTACTTTATCAGCAAAAAAATCGGTTTATGGATTTAAAGAAAGAATCCACTTTAGCCTAATGAAATTTTATAAGCGTTTTGTACCTATTGGGAAAGAAGAAGAAGTTAACAACATTTTCTTCTGATCAGAAGGGTAATATTAGTCGCGAGCTCACGTATCGATTTTGCGAACCTGTTAGGTGTAAATACACGAAGGATGGTAAATTCTTATAAGAACTTGTTGAGCCTCGCTACATTCATACCAGTGTAAAACATGTAATGCAACTTTATGGCTTCCATTTTTAAAGTGCTGTTCACGTTTACCCACTGTTTATGGCAACAAAAGAAGTCGTGCTCTTCTAATATGGGTTTCTCGTGTCTGGAGTGTGACGTTTGCTAGGCAAATTGGAGGAGCTTGTGCATGTGCTTTTCAAAATTTTGATGAAATTGGCTTTGTGTCGATTTTAGAAAAGGCTATTCAAAGCAACATGGCCGTCGCCGCAAAAGCATAAAAACGACTGGATCTTTTGATCGCAACTTAATGCATAGTCCCAGTTAATAAATGTCTTCCGATAGTTAATATGTTTTGCTAAACGCACTGAGAAAACCTACTTGCATACTGACAAGGATTGCATTTGCTGAAACATTTTACACGACAAAAATGGTCTTTTTGTGTACAATACATTGACAGTCCATCGGGTAATAGTGTAGATGGTTCTGCGCATGCATTTTTATTAAGTGGAATAGGAAGAGATGGAAAGCTTGAAATAGTCTGATTATCGAAAACTCATTGATGTAGCTTGGTGTAGGTACACCTATTTGTATGTGTCGTCAATGTGCATTTTGCAATGTGCATTGGCAGCGCATGTGAGGTCATTGCATTTGGAATCATGAATGACTGTAAAGTTATGCACGCTTTGCCAATAATTATGTTTGTTAAATTTAAGTGAAAAGCTCGCTGTAGGGAGGGCCGGCGGATTAGTTTATATACGAAAAGAGGCAAATTGTGTCCTTAAGACGAGAGAATCCACCACTAAAAGTTGTTTTATCCCCAACATTGATGAGAAGGTTCAAATTATGTTTTATTTGAATTCTTTAAATCGTAAGAATAGAAATTATAGCAATATTCAGATCACATTTCTCCCTGAAAATTAGTTTTTGGTCATAAAATGGTAGCTCATAAATAGTTGTTTTCTCTATGCTGACCTTTAATAAATAATACATAGTAAGACGAGTGTGATTCTAATTGGACTTTATCCAATTGCGAGTGGTCGCTATTATTTTTCAATCTTATTATCCTTCTTCTTGACAAATACATATGGTAAACAAATTTAATTTTTGTTGATTAACATATGACACATTTTTAAAATCTATTTTTTTTTTAGATATTTAATATAGTCTTTGAATTTATTGGAAGTTTTTTGTTCAAGGACACTACATGATGCGTTTCTTAAGCAAATGGGTTGTAAAAAGGGGTCCAAAATCGGTTTCGCAGAATTGGTGGAAAAAGCCGGTGACAATTGAAAATGACCACTATGGAATTGTTTTATAAAAAAATCAAACATTTTTGGTTTTGTGATTCCGGAGGAGTCTGCACGACAAAATGCCACGTGTCATATTTTGGAATCAGAGTATGGTCCTTTTGTTAGCAAGCATCGAAAATGTGTGGCCAGATGCCACAATGCGAAAGGACGTCAACGTGTTTTCGAATATTCACATTATCGCTACACGGTTAAATGGAAATTGAATGAACCAATTGAAAAGTGGCTAGCCAGTTTGGAATTGTGCCTCGTGTTTTGCGTATTCGAATTGCGCAGCCACGTTTCGCCATACACGTACACATACCACCCAATATCTGTGACGACATCAATTTTTTTCTGTTACATGCTTAATATCAATGAACAACTTCCCTACCAACCTGGGTCCTCTGAGTCGCATTCAATCGGTGGCGTTCGTTCTGTGTAGTCGGTCAGAGTAACGGTTGGGCGCGCTCGTGTTAGGCTTTTTGTTGTTTCACAAAAATCATTCAAGGATTCGATTTTATATTTATATAAAATTGTATATTTTTTGGTTTCGCTTACAAGCGGTTGCTTCAGATAAAAACAAAAAGTCAAGAAATAATCGAATAATCTTAAGTTGAAAGTGATTCTCCGTCATCTGATAAGACTAATTGGCTTTTCTACACAACAAAAAGAAGGAAACTCTTATCAACATGGATAATTCTCAATGGTTTTGGAACAAATATCCCAGCCAGTCTGCAGTGCCTACCATGCACAATTTTGCCCATCAATTCTACGATCACAACATTCATCGTCCTGGCTTGGAGCATTTTATATACGAACCGTATCCCATCACAACTTCTAACGCCTACTCTGCTTCATCCATACCAGCATTTCCCCAGCCCACCACAGTAACTCAATCACCATCCTTGAAGCCCTACTTATCTAATACGATGATCACAGATGTCGGCATCTGCTTCGGCATGCGGAACGTCAATTTGAACTCTGACTTATACACCAATCTTCTGCCAGCCTGTTGCAGTGAAAATCGGCTATATGTCATCAATAACAAAACCACTGCCAATGTCAACAACACAACAAAGTCTTCCATTCCGGTGGGGACTGCTCACGCCAAAACTTACTCAGGTGGTCGCTTCACTGCATCATTTGCTGCGGCTCGTTATGAATACTCACGCCAGAATGTGACCGCCACCGATAACCGGAGGAGTTGTGTAGAAATGCCAAAGTTTGACCGGGTGTTAACCTCAAACACAGTGACCAGTGATTGGAATAGTGTTCCCAAGATAAGTGTTGAGAATGCCATCAGTCCCAATTACGGTGGCTTCAAGCACAGGGCAGCTGGCTTCAAAAGAGCTTACCGCTACAAAAATGTGACTGCGCCGAAGAAAAAATGGATTCGACACTACTTAAGTGGTATGTCTGGCCGGATTATCTGCTGGTCGCTGATACCAATCATAAACACAAAGTGAGAGTGTGTCGGGCGTTTATCTGTTTCCATGTTCTTTTGTTATTGTCGAGTGCTTACCATGTGGAGGTGTTACATAACTAAATCCACTGGTATGTGATTGCAGTAATTAAATTCTGTCGGCTAAATTAGAATCAGAAGCAACACTTTTGTTTATTGATCGAAAAAACGTTAACTAATAACTGAAATGACGTGCCGCGGTTATGTAACAAATTGTCTTTTCAAATCAACAAGCTGGAGAGAGTTAAAACCTCTTAGCCTGGAAATGATTCAACTGATGCCCCCTACCTCTCGGCAACTAAGATGCTATTACATCATAACATTATTGCGTAACTTTTATACCCTTCTTCTATTGTGTTTGGTTGCCATTATTATTACTTCCAAGTCCTATACATTTTTCATCTTAAAACGTCTCCTGCATCTCCGACTCACTGTCGCTCACGTGTTTTTTTCTGCTCGAACACATCAAATGTTTTCTTTGTTTATGAATTTAGTTGTTCCCCCACCCACATTTTATGTAACATCTCGCCACATCCAGCCATTGTCTGCTAAACTCACTTGCCAGCCTAGTTCAATCTTCAAGAACAGCCGTGCCCCAAATCCAGCCGATTCTGAGGACTGAACAAGATACAAAATTTTCACGTATTTATATTCAGCCTCGAGAATTACTTTGGTCGGGCCGCGTGTTAGTAATTCACGTGTCAGGCTATCTGCTGTCGCCTGTAGCGAGCATGCGCGCTTTCTACAAGTACACATAAAGGCTAAAGAGCCCCAGTCGGATCCCTTGCACTCCCCAACCACCTTGTTGATCATTCTATTGCCGCTTAAATTAGCGATACACACGCATTTCGTGTATTACGACCGATGTGTGAACACATACGAGTGTGTTCTTGCATCTCTTCTTGGCTCATTCGGACCATGATCCATCGTGTCTGCATCTCGTCGCTTCCAACGACTTTCGCTCGTTGCCTTGCAAAGAGGATCAGACGTTTTTTTAATAGTAAATAGTTTGGTTTTGTACATTTATTCAGAATAGTAGCATAGGTAATTGTCTTAAAGTGTCATAGTGTTAGACTTTTGAGAATCAAACAAATGCAAAGAGTGAATGAAGAAACGCATCCCTTCTCGCTGCAGTTGGGGTGGTTATTGCTGCGAAATCCGCCTGGAAATGCGCATGTGCATCCATAAGCCGGAACGTGGCGACCTTATCTGTGTACGTCTGGAAGGGGGTATAAAGACCCAACTTTTTAAGATTTTACTTTGACGCAAGCTGATTTCTTACCTTTGACTGTCACATGCAGTTGTTTTGTCTTGAGGTCTCGAGTTATACGTTACGTAATTATATGTTAACTTATCAGCTAAATAGCTATCAACAAAAAAGTTACAAGAAACTATTCCTCGGCACGTAAGACTGTTTTGGTTATCGAGAATAGGAATTTATAAGATTCATTAAAAGTTAATGACTAATCAGTAATCACCCATATTGATTTGCGCGAAATACAAAACACCTTCAAATGCGCTTCAAAATTTCCACATTTAGGCAAACACTTGTTTTCGTAAACTCTATAAATATCGCACACGCTCATCGTCGTCGCGTTGTTATCACAAAAACGTTAAATGGAAAGTAAATAAACACTCGCAGTCAACGACACTTTGTCTCCCGAATGTGTTTACTTGTGTGAATTCGCGATAACATTGCTACTCACATTTCAAACGCTTTAACCATGTTTTGTAAAAAAATTTCCAGCCAATGGAGTACACCAAGTGTTGCAAGCGGCAGCGGCCGTCAGCAATGCGACTGGCGGTGTCACCAGCGGTGGTGTGCCCAACATTGGCGAGGAATCATCGCAATCGAGTCTGAACATGACGACGACCAGCGGCTACTTCAGTGGCGGCAGTGGTTACTCCTCGTCAACGCTCACACTCAACTCTCTGGGGAATTCAAACGGCAATCACCTGTCAGTGACGCCTACACCGCCAACCCACAGCGATCATCAGCTGACACCACAACGCGTCAACAGCAGTGGTAGACGCCGCACAACTAGCTCTAACAGCAACGGGTAAGTGCTTGACGTGCCACTTTTTTTTTGGGCCTCTAACTGTCTTTATTATTTGCGATTGCAGAGGTTCGACACGCAGTCCGTGCATCATGAGGGCGGACACAAGGGAGGTGCACAACAAGCTGGAGAAAAATCGACGAGCTCATCTGAAGGAATGCTTCGAGCAATTGAAGAAGCAACTGCCTGCCATGTCGGAAGATAAGAAGATCTCGAATTTGGCTATTTTGGGTGCCGCTCATCGGTACATCCAGAAGCTGAAGCTCGCCGAGCGGGATTCCGAGCACGAAATGGAGCGAGAGGCGAAAGAAAAGATTATCGCGCAGAACAAGCTGGCCATGCTGAAGCGGGAGTTGCTTATGAAGGATGTGGACTTGTCTCAAATTTTGCCAGAGAGTGATCTGACGGTTACGACTAGAGAACGTGGTACGTCTTTTGTGTGAGATAATGTTCTTTGTGTTTCGGATTAGGACACCGTTTTTAATTCAGGCCTTCACCTCGATTCTGTTGTGCCTTTCCCTCAACTTGCTGTCTTTATTTAAAATATTTGAGGTCATGTGCCTTTAAGAATCAACGACTCAAAAACGCAGAAGTCACGCGGCAGACTCTTACATATCATTAAAATGCAAGGAGTCGGTTGAGTGAAATAGGCGCGGGTATTGCTGATTGTAAAATCTGAATTTTTCATTCGTAGTTTTGGCTCTGTCGTAGGGATCAGTCTCTTGCTTCATTCGAATCATAAATAATGTAAATTACTGGAATTGAACCGCAGGAAATCTTTTCTAAAATTATAATTCAATTGAATTCAAAGATAATTTGTTAACGAATTTTCATG
>JANSTS010005885.1:13065-25383 GCA_026546915.1 Sylvicola fuscatus | reverse complement strand
AAAATAGGGCAAATTTGTTGCATCAACTCAATTACATACATGATACACCGATTCTTAATTAAATGAACATGATACGGATGCATAACGACCAATGAGTTTGACCCATATCCGGTAAAGTACCTGACCTACATTTACATTTTTATCTAGCATGTTTTGTATTTGATTGACAATAAATTTGGTATGTTATGTTTTATGCTATAATTTTGTTACAAATGCTTTCGTATGGCTATGTATAAGATCGAAAAAATTTATACAATTAAAACAAGTTTGCGTTACGTTTTTCGCACATTTTAATAAGAAATTCAAAACCAAAGGTTATTAAATTAAATTTGTTTTTTATTTTTTAAAGTTTAGAATGTGAATAATAAACAACACCAATTTTAATAATAAAATCTGAACAGTTTTTACAGAATCTTATCTAGCAATAATTTACTTCGTAATTGTCTTACAACACCACGACGTCAATTTGTTGCATATATTAATTAAAGAAACCACACAGCGCCTCGCCGTATGGCCCCGTAAGTTTCAAGAAAATAGGCACATAGCATGTCGGATGTCATTTTAATACCAATTTCCGGAATAGCAAGTTCTTAACTCGGCATCTGAATTAAATCACCCCAAAAGGCATAAAAATTGTAACGCAGGCAGTCATGCGTCAGTTGCTCCCCATTTCATCAAAACGCACGTCCATCGATTTTGTCGCCGCCGCTCGCATTTACATTTCACCCTCCAATATTGAGGCAGCGAAGGGTGCTGCTCGGTGCCCTCTTCTTCAACCACCGGGAGACGCGGCGCTAGCAAACTTGTGTGTAATGAAATGCAACAGGCAATTAGAACTTTCAATAAATTGGGAGTAAATGATTAATTTTGATAGCACAAATTGCGTGACTGTTCCTGTCTCAGATTTATTGCGCGGCTTTTGCCAATATTACTGCATCTGTTTTTCTATTTAGGTGTATGTCGCCGTAATTTATAGACTCACATATATGTTCGAACCGACACTTGAGTGTGTGCCAAATCACATTTTTACTGCCTTCAAGGCTTTGCATTTTATAGGTCAGCTGATCTACTGATAATTTCATTTGCAACTCGATTCACTGCTGATCTCATTCTGAATCATCAAATTGGACACAAATGTGGCTGACCACAATCTAGGACGGTCGAGTTATATACGTAAGTATACCTTTATAAAACATTCGTTACACAAAATTATATAATTATGTATAGTAGTTATATAATTTTACAAGACCTAAAACGGCGCTAAAATCAAAAAATGAAATCCCTAACAGTTTTCTTTGCTTTTCTAATATAGTTTGCGAATGACGACTTTTAAAAGTGTTAACTTTAAACATTCGGCATTTAAAAGTAAAAAGGATTTAAAAGGATTTTTTAAGTTTATCCCTTTTTTTCTCAGCAGATATGGAACATGGTTTCCTCATTTCGCCCGCAGCATTTTCTGTAGAAAGAAATTAGTCTTAATAAAAGCATCCACTGTTATGGAAAGGGTTTTCTGATGGACCTCTATAAAGCAGTCTCGTCGCATGGGAAAATTTAAGAAGCCTTATTTCCCAAGGCAACCATTTTGGAAAGGTGAAAAATCAAGGAACGGAATGGTGAAATGAGCACGTACAAATTGTATGTATATAGTAAATTTCAAAGATTGCTTTTTTTGCTACAATATTTTTAGAACAATACAATAGCAGTTAGGGTTTTCCTTGTTGTCTTGGGAATATAACAATTTCTTTAACTTTCCAATCCATTACGCTAGAAATATAATTATAATTTATTCGGGTATGACGGGATACGGATATGGTTTCGAACCAATGAAACTTCTTAGATGAAACAAACAATTTGTTATAACATGAAGTATTTATATTCCTTGGCATGTAATTAACTATTTAACACTTAAGAGAACCACAGGTAAATTCTAGAACGTTCTTTACGTACACTATCAACATATTTGTTGTCAAAGAATTTAAAGCAGGGGAAACCTGTGGCTATGTTCTCTGTACTCTAAGTTTAAAGCTTGAGAAGTGGGATGCAGAGTTCAGCTTTGTTGTCTATAATTTCTAGAGTTTAATTAAAATTGTGCTGATATTTAATTAATGATATATTTCAATTTGCACTGTCCAAAAGGCATATTCTTAAGTGAAATTAGTGTTTGTAGTTGGCACCATTTCTATTGAGAACTATTGGCAGACAAAACTTATTTAAAGATTTCAATGAGTTTGTTGTTTTTTGATTTACATAAAATTAATATAACCCGGTTGAAGCCTGAAAACAATATTTAGAAGCTTTAGAATGTCCATATAAAACATACATTGTTTTGTCAATTGTCATAATGGTCACCCCACTCAATCACCGTCCATTCAACGAACTAAATTGGGAACGCCACCTTTAGACTCTAAATGTTTACGTGTCAAATCGTCCCAAAAACACGCCGTGAATGAAATCCAATCAGCACAATTATAATGCCAGTCATATATGTATGGAAGGCACTAAAAGGACTCAGTCATGTACTCCAAAAATAATAATGAAAAAATATCGATTCCGGTGCGTTTTAGCTATCTCGATGTTTAACGTATGAAGTATGGACGTGCGTCAGTGCGTTTGTATACATATGTATAGCGGGAAGAAAACGCATGTAGGGATGAATGTGAAAGGACGTGATTGACTATGTGGAAAGCAACACATGTTGGGTTTCCAACGTATACGTACACGAGAGTTTCGTCAATACTTACACAAATACTGAAAAATCCTTAATAAAACATTGTTCTGTGAAGGAAATTGGTTTTGTACGGAAACTGTTCTTTACTAGATCTGGAAAGTCAAGCCATGTGAGTAATGTGACGAATTCGCAGTAAATTCACTGTTGTTGTTGCCTGCAAGTAGAACATTTTTGTTCGCTAAGTAAGTTGACGGTATTTGCGTTTCGTTATCACCTATGAGTGATACACAATTACGTCAGTATGAGTAATTCCATGCATGGCCACCAATATTCCTTAGACGCACATGTTATCGCCATTAACCGCATCTAAACAAGCAAATAACATTTAAACAGTTTTGTATAGATTTGAAACAATCGAAGCATTTCTCTGAAATCTTTATGTTGTTTGTTTCATACAACGACGCGATGCGACACGTATTTCCACAGAGCACGAGAAACAGTGAATGTTCGTATTGTACAGAATTTATTTCTTAATACAGTATCAAAACAAATGTACAGCCTTAATATAATAGAAAATATATATGTATATATGTATCAATTAATGTATTTGCATATGGTTATGCATGTGTGTATAGGAAACATGAAAGCATTGTTAAGTAATGAGATTGCTAAGCTCTTTTGAATACTAATGTTTAGTGGGACTTAAATTAAATGTCTACATTTTTCTTTTGTATTTACAATTTCATTTCTTTAAAATTCATACGCGAACTCTTTGTAACTGATTGGGTTTTCTTTGTATATTCCTATTTACTAGACACTAACTACGTTAGTTTGTTGTATACTGAAGTAAATGATAAAATATTTTTCAAGTGAAATTAAATGCTAAGGTACATTTCAATATTACATTTAGTGTACAATCTAAATAATATATAATAATAATAATAAATACATAACAATATTCACATAAAAACTTGAAAAAAAAGGAAAATTCAAAATTAAAAATACATTGGTTGCATTTTAGATAATATGCAGCAACATATTTTGGACGTTTCGGGACGCCAACGAGCGCATTGGCATTCAATGTTGTTGTTGTTGTTGCGTGTGTTTCTTTCTGCCTCTCCAATCTAGGTAACACTTTTAGTATAGCTATGGCAGTGTTGTACATGTGCATTGTGCACACATGTGTGAGTGTGTGGTTCGTCTGCTTGCCGCTAGCGGCGTCCTCGTTTGCTTTTTTTCTCACTTACTTTTATATTCTTTACGTTTTACATTATGTAAAAGAAGTCGACGTGTTTCTTGAGTCGCAAAGTTGTTTTTTTTTTCAATTCAGATTGAACCAGAAAAAAAAACTTTCGTGAATGAAAAAAATTGTCCTTATATATTTTGTGGTGGAGAATTTCCATTGCGCATCGAAATGCACTAGGGCATAAGATAATTTGAGTGTGTGTGAAAGAAAATTGTTGAGAAACATGTATAGATAATATTATACTTGAACACCATCACTGCGTGGATACATAAGCCACGGCTCACGACCTGTGACAGGCGACAGCTGTGTGCGTGTGTGACATTTATTTGTATAGCTACGCGCATTTTCCCTCATATTTTCAAATGCATGTGTTTGCGTTTTCCTTTTTCCATTTCGTTGACTCTCTTCCATTGAAGCGCCTGGTGGCGTAAATTGAAGCAACGCACACACGTCACCCAGAGCAAACTTAGGGACTTGGCTTCATTAATTTATAATCAGAAAAGCAAGTAAAGAGGGAGACGCAACTTCTAACAATATACATTTGAGACCCCTTTGAGAGTCAAGCAAAGACGGAAAGTGTGAACAAAAGTCGCACAGCAAACGAAAGACTTGGCAACTTTTTGCAGACAACAATGATTTCTTCAACATTAATAAACAACAAATGTCTACCACCCACCACAAATGTGTCCCCGACCGTCTCTGAATCACATATTTTCAACATGTTAAGATGATTCACGTACTTTAACAAATAAGCTATTACGTCTTCAAATTAATGCTTAGTAGTTAGTGGTCTAATACTGGCGTAGTGCTCACTGGAGACCAATGTCTTTCAAAATGGCATGTACTTAATCGTATGAGATGGGTATCTGCTGTTTAAGGACGTCGGACTTATTCATTCATTATTCTTTAGTGTCGTTACCGCTGGAGGCTCCATGTTCAGTCTTCCACGCCTGGAACATATCTTCCAGAGCAACGTTGGTGCGCTTCCGCATCATTGCCAGCTGGTCCATGTAAAAGGCTCGCTGCCACAGTTCGTACGGAGTTAGCCTCATTTGCTGCATGTTCGCGGCGGCGTTCGGCAGCAAGCCGTTCTCCAGCAAGGCCGTTTGCATGGCGGCCGGCAGAGTTTGCAGTGGCATGGACGTCGGCGACAATTTGGACAGATCAAGACCACGTTGTGTCGTCGTTGCTTCTTCTGATTCTGACTTTATCGTTTGCACAAGACGACGCAGCAGTTCACTGTTTAAGTTGTTTGGCATAGGTTGTTGGGGTTCGCCGCATTTCGCTGTGGAATCGGCGGGCGAAATTTTTGTGGCATTCACTTTGCTCGGTGGTGGCGAGGATGCGTTGTTGGTATTCATTTGATTGCTGGCCTTTATCTTGTTGTTATTATTGTTGATTGTTTTCTTTGTGGTGGCAGGGACCGGCGATTTCTGCTTTCGTTCTGGAGCGATGCTGCTGCTGGTGCTGCTAATCGTTGGTGTCTTAACCAACTCTGATATGTGCTTAAGTTTGGGCGTGTGCGGTAACTTGATGGAGTTCAAAAACTCTTCTTGGTATGATAATTTTGCAGCCGCCAATAAAGGGTTTTTCTCGACTTGTGGCGGAACCGATTTGTCTGGTTTGGGGGCGATAGCTATATGTTTTTTTGGGGCAGCTTTTGACGAATCGTTGTTTACAGAAGTTTTATTCGATGCTTGTTGGTTGGTCATCGAAGGACTGGTTACTCGTTTGTCTTTCGGAGAAGGTAATTGCGTTTTCTCTTTCAGTGGTGTAACATCCTTCTGTAAGTCGGTTTTATTCATGGAAGGACCTGCATGTTGATGCGCTTCTGGTGGTGATTGCGATGGTTGTTTGGCCATAGTGGGTGACATCGATGGAATAGGTGTAGTTTTCGGTGATGCTGATGGCGGCATTGTTGTACTTGTTACGTTTGTCGCCAGCGGCGGCGTTGAATTGCGCTTCTCACTGCTGTCGGGAAGTTTAACGATTTCAATGTAGTTATTTACAGGACCAGCACAGCGCTTCAGCTGATTGGTACGCTGCGACGTCGAGTCACTCTGGTCGGTCATCAAAGTGACGGACAATGATGACGGTATTGTGATGTTGCATGAGTCCAACAGTGATTTGACGTGTGTCTTTTTCGCCGCCGGTTGATTGCTGTCGCTATTAATTTTGTGTTTTCTACCATTCTCTTGAGATGCTGACGTAGTCTCGGCTGACTGTGGTTTGCTGAAGTTGTTAGTGGCGATATTGTTGCTGCCTATGCTTGGCACTTGTTTGCCACTGTTTGGAGATGGTGTTGGCACTTTCGGTTGCACCATCGACGGCGATTGCGCTGTCTTTGGTTGTGCAAGGAACGGCGTCATGGGTGTAGAAGCGTGTGGATTAAATGGCTTCAATGTGGAGGGGGGTTGGACCATTGAAATGCCACTGTTGTTTTGTAAAAAGTTTGCAACATAAGAGGGTGACTTCATGTATTTGAACTGCGGCTGTGTGGGAATGTTGTAGTTGGGTGTGTATTGTGGAGAGTTAGGCGAGTATATTGGCGAAGGTAACGGAGCATAGACAGATGGTCGGGATCCCGGTGGAATTGATGATTTCACGTTGGATGCTGGAGGGAAGTTCTTTGGAAGATTGTTTAGCTCAGGAGCTGCAAAATTAAAGTTGTCGTACTGGTCGTTGTGAGGCCGAGGCGAATCTCCCGGATAAAATGGTTTTGATAAGAATGATGGCAATTTCTTGGGCGAAGCTTTTGGTTTTGTTTTATTGCCAATCTTTAGTGGAGACGGCTTCTTGAAAACACTATTAGGATCCTTGATTTTTGGAGTTTTCGTTGTCGTTTTGGGAACCTTTTTGCTGTTTGGCGTAGCCGGAGACCGTATTGGTGGAATCGTTGGTGGCGGCAACATTTTCTTTGCATCGTCAGCTGGTGTGTTTTCCCCTGAAGCATTTGATACCACTGAATTCGTTGTGCCGATAGGGTACGGTGCCAGTTGAAATGAAATTGAATTTTGTGGCTGCGATGGTGTTACAAAGGAGTTCAATGGTTTCGTGACTGGGCTCTCAGTAGGTGGTTTTGGACTATCGACCCGAATCTTCTTCGCCACATTTTTTATTGGCTCTTTAGCCTTTCGCTTTGAAATGGGAAATGAGCGAACACTGTTGGCGACAGTGTCTGGTTTAGTTGGTACTATGGATGAAGCATCACTCTTTGGTGGCGATTCAATCAACGATTGCTTAGGTGCCAAATTAAAAGAATTAAGAAAACGTGACTTTTCATCCGTCAGCGTCAGTTTAGTGTTAACAGTTGGTTTAGGAAGCAATGGGATAAGTTTCTGTATGATACTATCCACAGATTTATCTTTCTTGTACAATTTCTGTTTAAGCAACTGCTTAGCTTTAATCATGTCTGGTTTGACTGACTCAGGCGATTTTGGCTTTGTAGCACTGTTTATCACTTCAGTAATTTCACTCATATTAACTACAAACGGTTTTCCTGTGAGGGCACAGCTCTTAGCAATTACCAATTTTTCTACTTTCTTCTCTGCTTGCTGATCATTAGTTGTTTCAACATTTTTGTCCACTTTGGATTTTTTCAATAATTTCAACAAACTTTTATCATGATTACGTTTGGCCTTTTCCTCAGCCTTGTCCTTTTTCACTTTAGCCTTTTTCTCTTTTTCCTCTCGTTTACTATTTACTTTAGGGCTCACTGCTTCCTCACTGGTTGAACTTTTTATTATTTTTTGACGCGACAAATCAATTTTCATTTTTAGATCATCACGTCGCTCCGTACCATTAATCGTGGCATCGCGATCCTCTTTACATTTATTGTCTTTAGGTGACACTTTTTCGCGATCGTTTTTATTCTTTTCACTTTTAGTTGGTGACACGACGCGATCGTCTTTGTTTTGATTACGATTAGGCGATGACAAAGCAGCTGCATTATTGTCTTTTTGTTTAGGCTCTTTAGGCGATAAAAGCGTAGCGACACGATCACTATTTGTATTATCAACTGATTTTTTGATTGGATTTGTTAATGGTTCTTTTGATAAATCAGGTTTGGCACTTTCTTCCTTAACGCTCACTTTCAGTTCACTTGAAACAATTTTCGCTGTTACAGTATCGTTGCTCAGAACAGCTTCAGAAGGCCGTTGCATTTTATTCGGCTTTTCTATGTCACCGATTGTGGGGGAAATTTTACACGCCGCAGAGGCTGCAGTAGCTGCAACATCTGGAACAGTTGATTCAACCTTGATTTTAGTTTCAACCTGTTCGCTAGAGTCCATCGATGGAGTGACGCCTTTGCTGATTGACACAGTGGGTGATCGACGAAATGGCACTTCAGGCAGTTCATCGGATTCCGATTTGCTGATGGACAATACACGATAAAAGAAACGCATTGGCGCATCTCTCTTCCACGTGTAGATGTAAGCCACATCCAACAGAGTGTAATACTCTGGCAGCACTATTGTCTTGACTTTGTACATAATGTCAATACAAAATCGTTTGTAGTCGATGCCAAACTTGCTAATCACATACTTTTTTATATGCTCCACAGTGAACATAGCTGGACACTGTAGATAGCGGATCTGTGAGACCTCCGACGTCGGATCATCGAATGCTCTAAAAGTAATGTAAAAAAAAGTTACCATTAGAATTTATGTAAATAAGTGCAAAAGCAAATGTTGTGTGAACTGTAAAAAATAATAGATCCACTGATGAGCATACTCCTCTTGCCAGCAGAGCGGAATAAAGTACGAAACGCAGACCTAATAATGTGAGACTCGCGCGAGGGAAAGTTAACATGTTGTCTGACATAGCAGTACGTTCATCCAGCATGAGAATATGCTACATAGCGCATAGACCGTGTTATGTAAATACAGACTTGTTGTAAATTGTACAAACATAAGCTAGGCTAGGAGTAAATAAGTAAAAAACGGTCTCTATGTAAGGCTGCCCGCTTCGAAAAGGGGGCATTTGAATCGCAAAGAAAGCGCAGATAGAGAATAATCCACCGCACGGGGATGGAATAAGCTTATACTATATGTATACATACGGGGAGAACCGAGAATGTCAAACGGAAATTAAAAAGAGAACAAATGTGCACCCTGAAGTCTTAAAAAAAAACGTACGACAGGATCTACTACTGCTGGCTGGTCTATCCGAGGAGACTCGAATATTGTATGAGCGCGCAGGGAAATTGCTTTAAATTGTCATTAATCGTGTCCCGTGTTAAGAGCTTCCCCGTACGTGATGGGAGCCACTGTCTAGCCGCTTGAATATAATGTACTCGTGCATCGACAGTCGTACATAGTAAAACGATTATGTAGAAGGTGAATTTGAATATATACTTATAGACTTACTCTAAATCGGCATACTCCAGTGACAGCGACATGTTCTCGCCGGGACTGAAAATGAGATGCTCCGTGTCATCGCCACGCTGCTCTGGAGTCGCTTTTACAGCTTCATCGGGACGCAGTTTGTAGAATGCTCGACGGCGTAACAGCTCTTTTTCATACAGACCGGGTACAAGTTTATTGACAATCGCTTGCAGTGTAGAGTCACATCTAGAAGAAAAAGGAAATAAAACATTAATACATAAGGTTTTAATATGTAGTTCAAAACCGTCTTAATCTGAACAACAATTAAATGTAAGTTTGAATTTTGAAAATAGGCCACCGCAAATGTTTTCCCAGTTTTCCATCTGCCTATCTGCATTTTCTGTGCTATCTGTGACACTTTTTTTTTCGCATATAATGCAGGTCAAAACAATTCAACATGTTCATTTTGTCAGATGTGAATATGCACAATCATATTTGTGTTACATATATAACAATTGTACATAGGTATATCGAAATGTTGGTTTATGCTTTCCTCTCGTATATACGATTGATGTGTGCGCAAGAGGTTCTCACATTAAAAATCCCAACGATCCCATGTCCCGATAACCCCCCATAATATCATTGCATGTTTTCATGAATAATCGCTTTTCGCTTTGTAGTTGGGCGCTCTACCAACTCGCCTGCAGATTCTACCTATGGATTCTACAGAATATGTTTTATGTGTATGCCAATGCTGCTGCGGTGAAAATTGCTGAATGGAAGATGCCTTGAACGTCCCAACAGGGTGGCAAAAAAAAACTTTACATGTACAAAAAATATTTGCAATAATAAAAAAAGGATACTAATGAGATATACTAATTATATATTATTATACTTAAGGAAAAAATTTGTTGATTCTGTCCAATACGAGAAATGAATAGCAGCCACCCTGTTACAGCGAATTTGTCTGACTTTATATGTGTGCACCACATCAATACTTAACAATAAATACAATAGGCAAGATCGGCTTCTCATTCCTCGGTTATCTGAAGTCGACTTTTGTTCGGAAATATACGTGCACATGTGATTATGTGAATACCCATATGGTATAGTACATTATCCACCAGCTCTTTATAATTACACATTTGGCGTGCTACAGCTTAGCATGAGCGGTGTAATACTTTTTCTGTAACGTCTGTCGTTACAAAACAAACATTTATGTTCATGTCTTAATATCAGAATGACATTCGACCATTTGAACAATAACTTAAAAGTATCAAAATACATAAATGTGCGGCGAGGCGCCATAGCGGTCGTAAATGTCTTCACATAAATAAACACGCCGAACTTGTTCCCGATTCTCATCCAAGAACTCGAACGGAATTATGAGTAAATGGAGTAATAAGACGTGTCCGTAGTGGCCCATCAGGCAAACATATATTAAGCGCTACATAAGTCCTAAAGAATATGAAATTCAGTTATGCGAAACGGTTTACGATCTGAAAGGAATTTGGTGCGGGCTCTCAAAAAGATAGGAGCAATATATTCTTTAAGAAATTCGGTAGTGAAAAATCGTATAGGTGAAAAAAGTGTATATTTGTAAAGGGCAAATCCACGCGCGGTAGGGCGTCCCTTATTCATCTTAGCGCTAGGTACAAACGTTTTCGGTCACATATGCGAATATACGAGTATGTGCGGTACTCAACAAGTCTCAAAACAATAGCGCAATAAATCATTTCATTTGGCGTTGTGCCTTCTCCAGCTAAATATATTCCACATCTATCCATCTTCAACTTCCATATATATACGTACATTATACAGTCACTCAATGCAATGGCGAGGCTCTTGAACGCGAAACACGCTAAAGTTACGCACTGACAAAATGCCTGCGAACTTATTATGGGAAATACGTCCTTGAATGTATTGGCTAAATCCATATATATAATTCAAGTACATAACACAACAACCCCTTGAATCATGACGAATATGGCTCCTCTCATTCCCAGTATAAAATCGCCGCGCTGAACATAATTGCTCTCTTGAATTATGCTTCAAATTTCCAAACAGGCCGAATGTTTTGCATAACCCATGCCCATGCCGGACAATCCTCCCCGCTTCGCATGTTGATGAATTAAAGACAACTCTGCAGATCTTGCGAAGCGACGCGACGCGACGACAGAAAGCCTCAATTTGCTTTTACATATTAGATGCCAAATCGATTTCGCCGCGTCGCTCATACGAGGCAACACACGCAGCTCGCTGCAAGATTTATCTCACACGTTGCGGTGAGTGACACCCGCTTTTGTCACTCCAAATAGCGGGCGGATGTGGTACGCGTGTCAGCCGCGGTAACTCGCTAACTTTAATGCAACTCGTATACATTATCAGCGGCCTATCCGCAAATATTCTCGAACGCGGAGATGGCTCGTGTTCACAGCTAATTTTATGGTGTCACTTTTTTGTGTTTTACAGTTTTTGCGCGCATTTCAGCGTGCCTGTTTGGTGCTGTCAGCATTCGAGCGTCTTTGAACATGCCATTCGCCGTCTGCATCAACTTTTTGTTATTTTGTAAGCGAAAAGAAGTGCTTTGATGCATTTAGGTGCACGTAGACTTTCTCTGTAATGAGCGTGCGAGTGCAAAATAGAAACTGGCTCGACGTATGCACGAGTATTTAAGAAAAAAATACGTACTTAAATGTATAATCGACAATGCATTTAAAATTACTTGGCGTGTGGCGAAGGAAACACTTACTTGATATTTGGCTTTGCTTTGTTGATCATCATCTCACACTCGGGACAATATTGCTCTGTCAGCAAATGCTTCATTAGGCAACTGTGGCAGACTGCAACGAAAATAGAAATTATTAGTCATTTCGGCTTTAAAAAATATGTATAATTAACAATTCTGAAATGCTAAATTTTCAAGTTATTCATTTAAATGTGTATAAGTATATAACGAGCATTACTATGACTTCTAATTAAATCCGAACTTTATGAACCCGGAAAATTGCAAACTGTATAGAAATTGGAGCCAGCTCACAATTGCACGACGAAGTTAATGGAAATGGCATGTACAA
>JANSTS010005885.1:0-12965 GCA_026546915.1 Sylvicola fuscatus | reverse complement strand
TGTACAACTAATGAATAAAACAATGGGAGAAACTGCTCCATACATGAGAGTGTACCTTGCATGTCCGGGTAATATATTCATTCAAAAGCGGAGCATCCTCGCACCGCAAACATTCATTACTGCCCGAATAGTTATTTCTCAACGTTTATGTGAATGCCCAAAATGTTTTCAGTGAAAACCGAAAATGAAAAAGGAGTCCATTAAACGTGGACGGCGGAGGGTGGCATTCAAAAGAGCAGGCGCCCTCTCTCATGTACACCGAGCAACGCGCATAGAAGTCACATGAACTTGACAGCATAAAATTTAATATGCCTGTCATAGACACGATGCCTACAGGCAGCGGCACAACCATTTTGAGAGTGTGTGAACTGCGAAACGTAAATTGTGTACACCATGTCAGGGACTCGGGAAAACTCAAGAAAATTGGTGGTATGGCAGAACTTTGTTTGGCAGTTGCGCCATTAAACTTTGTGGGGTATTTGGTTAGAAACGGGTACACATTTAATTGATTTAATTATGGAATTTCAGCGCAACTTAAGAAACTTAAGCTTTTACAAATTTACATGAGTTTGATTATTTCAGGAATGCATATACACATCAGACATTCATTCATAATTCATATTATGTACTAACCAGTATACTCCCTTTTGGTATTCCTGCATATGAGTTGACGTTAATATGTACTCGACAAAAAACACAACGCAGCAAAAAAAAAAACGCAATAAATTACATGAAATTCAAGTGCAATTGGCAGAAGGATTTTTATCTGTTTCCCTTCAATTAAAAGCTGCCAACAGAATGCCTTCAGGCTAGGGGACTCCCCCTAATTTTACAGAACACACCACTCGGCATATAAAAGTAGTCCGTATAATGTGGTATAGCCTTTAAAAGAAGGGTTAGTCAGTCGCGTGTGGGTGGAGTGAGCTTCATTCATTTTACTCCTTTTCTCTTATTTTTGTTTTTTAATATCCATTTGGGGACGTTGTCGAACGTCGGGGGGTAATTTACATGAATGTTTTAAGGTTTAGCACCATTCAAATTAAAGAGATTTTTGTATTACAGGTATTAATGCGCAGCGATGTTGAGGTGTAAGCTCATTTAATGTTCCGTTTATTCTATTTTGTAAAATGCTAAGAAAAAGGATGGAATGAATCAATCGACTCTTAATCCGCATCGTTGGTTCTGTACAAGATTCAGCCATTTATTTCAATAAAAAAATCGTATAATTGGGTTCCTTAAAAAACAAGTCAACCGCAAATTAAACTTTTTTTACAACTGCTATAGCATACAAAGCAACTATTCATCAACATAATAAGTGAGGAAAATGTGACAAAAGACGACCGCATACGAAGCATAAAAAATGCATATATCTTTAACGGGCCAGCCCATTGAGTCTGGCATAGAAGCGCCACAACTCTCCTGCATTTGGTTTAGTAAATATTTTAAGTGTTTGGCATTGAATTGATTAAAATAATGTGAGTATATGAGTACATGAGTAAATATAGTCAGAGTCCACATATGAATACTCGAATAGTTTGAAGATTGTGATAAAATACAAACGCAGGCGGTGGTAACATATGGAAGTTATCACACAAAAATATCCTCACAAGCTGCTGGTATTGCATACAAACAAAACCAGTTTGTCTTATCCATGAAGCTATTCTATCAAATATTGTTTACACATCGCCCATCGGAATGTAAATGAGATATCATGAAAGGAAATGACATGGCGACGCGCGATAAAACTCCTTCAGAAAGAGATTTAAGAACCTGTTTGAGGCGGCAAATGAATTAATTAAAGAGGCCGACTGATGGACGGGTGATCATTTGTCTTATTTATTTTATCGATTTGTTTGTGATATAGAATGTAGAGCTTCCTTGACTTTTATCAAAATGTAGACCTTAAAGTAATATCATCGAGGAGTCGAGACAAATTGAATTTAACGACTGGAGAAATATTTATAAGAAAGGAATCACAGTTATTACGAACCCAAATCTTATGTTTTCGTGTAACATATTTCTTTATGCAAACGCAGTAGTAAGTCACAAGTTCATGTGTAGAAAAACAAAACACTTTGCTGCCACAGGCCAATGAGTCAGCGGTGATAAAAATCCACCAGAGAGCATTAACTATCAAAATAGCAATTATCATCGAATATCACCTCCTCTGTTTTCATGAATTTGGATTTGAAACTCCAGAAAATAGTTTCTTTATATTGTTTTGGAATTTAAATACACCAACAAGTTATTACACAGAAATTTCCTTTAAGTCCATCGAATTTTAGTATATGATTAATTAAAGCCATATGCTCGATGAGTCCATGTGGGTTGTTCGGGATTATGATTTGAATCCCTCTGGTGACTGCTCATTTCGAGCGCGTCATTTAAAATATATGAAGATACACTTACACGCACACAAGTGTGACAAATACATAAAAAACATAGGAGCAGCTTGTACGCGCTTCATTTCTCTCTACATGTTTACATGCCGGCAAGAGAATTGCGATCTGAGGAGTAAAGAACCGGCATAGCGCATATAAATAAGAAAAAGGCGAAAGAAATATTTTCACGGAATGAAAACATACAACGCATCGTTCCCCGCGCTGCTTCGACATCTTTTACCGCGCATAAACTGTATATATGCAATAAAAGCATAAAGACGATATTATATCCATATGATGAAGTTTGAAAAGGTAAACGATATACATCTCCCCTCTTCTGGAAGATCTACTTCTGGTTCCACATCTTCCGCTTTGATATGAAAGAGTATAAGGAAAAAGGGTCCCAAAGTGCACTCGCCAAAATCGCTAAAGGTACTCATATGCTCTTATGGTTCTTGAAGCAAAAGTTTTGGCGAACATAATATATTATGAGGCTCAAAACTCTGCGTTTATGCTTTATAGTTGTAATGTTTTTTTGTGTGCAACTTACATGAATGAAGACATTCGACTATTGTTGTCGCATCGATCAGATAACCCTTGCACAGATTGCAGATGATATGCGGATTCACTGTGTTGAGCAGAATTTTTGGCGGCTGGTGTGGTGGTGGTGAACTCACAAAGGTCTCATCAGATATGGCCGCCACGGCGACAGCGCCTGCCATTGATGTACGTCTTTGTTTTGGAGTTGTCATTGCTGCTGTGGATGCCATTTCAATGTGGGGAATTGCTGAAATTTATCGAAGGCGAAAATTAAAAATTTATCATCTAGGTAAAGATATATTTTAGTATAAATAAGTAGATTTGCCAGACAAATATTTGTTATGGAATTTATGAGTCTATATAACCCAATAATTAACCTCCCTTACGTAAAATATTGATACTATGTTGTAAGTTTAGCAGTTTTTGGCATTCACTATAATGTTGTACTCATAGTCATAGATAATAAAAGAGAACAAGAATAAAGTTATAATGAAACAATATTGCGTCATTTTTACAAAGGGCCCCATTTTACTAATCTTTAAGAAGGTTATTTTTTTGGCAAAAGTGAGAACCAAAAATACTATGTCATTAGAAGAACATTGAATTCCTAAAAATAACTTCACTTGATTGTAGAATGTTTCCCGAAAAAGATGCAAATCTTAAAACTAAATGCGGGAAAGTTTTTAAACAAAAGTGTCGTCAAGGAGTTTGAAGGTAAAAACTTTTGTCTTTAGACTTAGTATTTGTTTGTGTTTATCCATATACATATACTGCAAAATACATGCATAATAAATGTGCCGTTATTGAGCTACATGACTCACTAACAACAAAAGCCCAGCATAAAAGATATCCTCTATCTTCCTTTGGTGAAGATGTAAGCAATTATCGTAATTTCTTTACAATGAGGTCTTATGTACAAGTATAAGTTCAGTATATAAGAGATTAAACCCATGGAAACCGACCGCTGTGTAAAAGAGGGTATCTTTTGGAAATAACAAGATACACCGAATTGAATGGAACCCCGCACACATACGGCACTCGTATTAAATGTGTGATGTGTATGTTGTTCACGCATGCATTGTGCGTGCGACGAACAACTCCGAGTCTTGACATCCCCCAGCCTGGGCCGAAAAAATAAAAATACGAGTTACACTTCTGCCATATAATTATGATGTTTCCTACATAGAATTTAATTTTACCAAAACCATTGTTAGCTTGGATACAACACATTTTACACATGCAATTTTTACATCAGGCATTAATTAAAATTAATTTTTGCAAACATTTCAAAACTCGAAAAAAATGTTAACATAATACATACAAACAATGTAAAATTTGTAGCAATAATTAACTTTTAAGTTTAAAAAATAAAATTAATGATAACACTTTAATTAAGTTTTTCTATAAAAATTGTAAATAGTTTTTAATATTACAAACATTAACATTAAATGCCAGAGAACAGATTAAACTATGTTAAAAACTATGTATAAACAAGCAGGAAAATAATGGATTTACTATAAAACTTAAAGCCGTAAAAAACAGCTGAAGATTTATGCTAGACTTTCGGTAGCATCAAATCAAAGAAAAGGAAAAACCAAAAAGAATGTACGGCAAAATTTTCCCTCCATTGTCGTCCCCTTTCAGTTGTGCGACTTCCACATCCCAAACAGAAAGTTTCCGTTGGCACAACGTATTACCATTTACCAATATACTACGAGTAAATGCGCAGCAGTGCCATGCATTTGTACGGAATAACAACCCCAAGTCTCAAAAACTAATGTCGTTTACTCGCATTGAAAGAGCAAAATGCGACAACAACAAAACATCCAAAACATACAAAAGCCTGGCGGCTGGCAGCGCTGTCACAAACCCACACATTCAAACCAAAAATTTGTAATCGCATCCAACAAAATCACACATAGCCAAACAGCGATATCTACATACATAAATATAACGCATATAGCGCTTATATTATATACCGACTACTTACCAGAGACACAATTTGAAATTCTTATGTACTAGAAAAGTCCCGCTCTCGTGATTGTTAGCCGAGAGGCTTCCAAAAAAAATTCACTGTAATCCACGTTGTTCCTGCGGTATATCCCCATCTAATCCTTAATGGTATCCAAATTCACAAAAAACAATCACTTTATAAAACTGTTTTTGTTTAATAAATTTTTATGTAATTTATTTAAACATATTTATGCAAATTGAAACATTTGTTTGCATTCACTATGTTTACTAGTGTATATACTTTCTGAATAATTCCGAACCGAGCACGTCTTAACCGTTCGACCGTCGAAAAGTAACTGAAGAGTGAAGCCGCCGAGCTAAATTCATTTGTACATATTTGCTATTGCCGTATATACCTTCGCGATTGCGGCGCGCGCTACATAACACAAATGCATACGAGCCAGCTGGCGCTTCGCAATGTGTGCGCTACATTCGTCCGCTGTTGCCGCTTTTCCGTTTCTCACTCCTATCCACTCGCGTGTCGTAAGAGACACGAGTGCTGAAGAGGGAAGCCTACACTGCTCTTGAACATAATTATTTACACACGCACACACATGAGCTGTGTGTTAACATTGGCTGAAATGTCTCCCGCGTTAAGGAGATCGTCAACCAACACAGTCACACTTATTTGAAATGCATGCAATCACACAGGTACAGCATCTCACGCATTGGGAATACATAATTATTGCTGAACGCATACAATCGTGTGTTGTAGAAGTTTGTTGCTGAACATATATTATTGCATTTCCATATAAGAGCGAGGGACGCGCAAAGCGCGCGATTTGGAATATAAATTCAGCACTAAACAATTTTCAGTGCTATAAGCAGCGAACTTTTACAGTTAAATTTATACTGAAAACATACTTGTAAGGAATTTAATGTTTTCAATTGTTATATAAAAATGTCTAAAATAAAAAAATGGATAATTTTACACTAACAATCATTAACAACATTATTTTCTTAAGCAGAAGCCTTATTCCAAGTTATTATGAAAGATAATTTTACATAAATTTCAGGTCGAAATTACACATTATTAAAGAAGATTTAAAAAGTTTCAAACATTGATTACATATTGAAAAACTGAACCGCTATTCGAGCATATATATGTGACGCCATTGCGCCTGTAAAATTATGTAAATTTAAGTAATAATAATGGCTTTAAAATCTGAAATATTAAACGTATTTATATTAAGGTAAGTCTAAACTTATGGTTACTCAATTGGAAGTGCGACAATGTACTACGAGTAGCAAACAGCTCAAATTTGTACTCATGCTAAATATAGCCAGCATACAAACGTCCAGGCAACGCTGACTATGGTAAAGACGCTTGCATAGATACATGAGTCGAGCTGCGTTTGCGATTCCTGCCAACACGTACCTACCGCTATAACCGCGCCGCTTGGGATATTGAAATGGGAATACATACATTCATTGTACACATACGCACTCATACAGATAAATATTCCTATGAAAATATAAGAGAATGCATTAAAAAAAGCACAGACACAGTGACACAACAAAAATTCGTAATAGTTTATAAGTACACGAAGTAAAAGCATGTAATTACCTACATAAAATCTATTTCCAATGCAGTTCAACAAATCCTATTTCAGAGATGCAATTTTATGCAGTTTGAATATAATCAATCAATGTTTCAACAGCTTTATGCCCCATGAGTTTGCCAAACGTTATTTGGAAGGAAAAAAAAGAAACAAAGGCCCCCTCAAAGTTTTTGGTTGTATGGCTTGTATGGTTGAATATATACTCGCATATATGCTTATACATACATATATGTTTTTATAGCGATAGCGCGTTATATACATAATTGTTTGGTATATAACGCTCATCATTCTCTCATATGAACACTGTGAAAACATATAAAAGAAAGGGAATACAACTTTTATTTAAAAAAGGAATACTTTTTTCCAAATCATATAATTATTGTTAAGAATCAATTATTATGAATTTACTTTGGTGCACTTCGACCGCTTCTGAGTTACTGCTGTTGCTCTCAATGGAAATGTATTTTCCAGTTATAAATCAAATTTTTATAAATTTATTAATCTATCATTATACCTAATATTTATATCACACAACCTAAACAAACCTATATATATATATATATATATCATGTGAAACATGCGTTTAAACAAATGTGTTCTAAGGCATTGGTGTACATAACAACTCAGTGATTAATAAAACTGGTGATGTGGTGCGCGGTGGTGTATGTGCATCGGGAAAGTATATAATATACACTCCCCAATTCGTTTTATTTAAAAGAGTTTGTATAAATGCTTTAGGGAATTCTTTCAATTGCCCGATAAGGTTTAGCTTTATATGTATGTTTATGAAATCCACTCCTATTTTTTTAAAGAAAAAAAATGCTTAAAAATGTCCAACAACCTTCAAATAATCAAGTATTTATGCTGAAAACGTTGACGGACTTATTTGTGAAATTCAACGTTAAATATGCAAAAACTGCTGAGCCGAATTAAACGTGCGAAATTCACACCGTGTCGCGTCGCGTCGCGTCGTTTGTACGCGGAACTTTATATGTATTGCGGAATGGGAAAGTCGGCTGCTGAGCTGAGCTGTTCTGCTTTAATATTGAGACCAATGTACTTATATACATATATACAACAGCTCTACATGCGATAAGCCTTCCTGTAATTTTTTAGCGACTTTACATCAGCGTTCAGTTATTATTCGCGCTTGTGCAAACTCAAAACAAAAACCATACACATGTGAACCATCTCATCATATTGCGCCTAGTTTACATAAATTGTGGTGGTATGCGCGACCAAACATTCTGCAAACATACGGACTTATAAATTTTACTGGCAATACATGTTAAATGACGCTTGTCGTTTTCACCAAATTCTCTAAATTCACAGTTAAAGAAAGCATTCGTAATTAAGATTAAAAATAGAACAAAGTGTGGAGAGATGATTTTAGGATTGGCGATAGATAAATGAGGCCGTAATTTGTCACTTTTGTTAACATCGAGTATGATACTAGTTACTATACAAAATATGTTTCATGAAGAAAGTTTTCACAAATCAACACAATATCATCAATGAGAGAGTTCAATTAAACCCAAATAATCGTTGTAAATGAATCAATTCACGCTATAAAATTGATTTGTTGTTATACTAAAAATATGTAGTAAAAAGCAGTATAGAAGCAAAATTCTTAATGTTAAAAAAGTTAGATAAAAATCGGAAAACAGTTCAAAAGTACTTGCAATTCATTTCCAATTTTCTCAAAAGTGTTGTTTTGTTGAAATATTACAGTTGTTACATGATTTTGCATAAATAAATGTGATTTGGACCGCAGTTCTTGTCTTATAAAACTTTGAGATTGAATTATACTTAAGTAATTTTTTTCTCGTTTACGTACACAATTTCCTAACGTTTTCCCTACAGTTTTTTTGGTTCTTAATTGTTGTGCCTAATACTTATGTAACTTTAATGTTTTGCAAAAGTCAAACGGATAAATTATATGTTCAATGGATTTGAAATGGGAAACATGCGTGGTTGTAATGGTTTGCGATTCGTGCATCATCCGTCAAAAACGTTATTTAGTTCGGGAAATTTGTTATACTTAGCGCTACGAGCTTAAATAAATAACTATATGGAGAGCGAAGAGCGTTATAAGTTTTAAGGAGGCACAAATTAGTCGTTTAACCTCCACATTAACAAACATTTCAAAGTAAAATATACTCGTATATAGAGATAATGTATGCGATTTCAAAAAAATCTAGTTCATCTATACTCGCAGAACGCCTTATAGAAAACAATTTGAAATTACGCGAAGATCAAAAGTACAGTGCACTTATTCCCGGTGAAGCGACACCTCAGATATCGTATTGTAAACAAAACATTTAGAGAACATTACAAGTAAAACGATGCCACAAGACAAATTCTGCATAAGCAACATGTCTTCAGTCTACTATCACTACTATCTATCATATAATGAAGCAACACCTTAAACAAATTTCTATAGACCAACCGCAAGCATTTTTCCAGTCATTGTCCAACTTTAATTGTTGTTAATATTCCGTGCTGCAAGAAGACAAAGAAGCCAAATTCTAGTTGTGACCTGATAAAAGTTTAGTACAATTCAAGCCGCTTAGGACTCCAGATTGACGGTATTGGGCTACTGTTTACCTTCATTTTCGAAAAGCGCAAAATTCCTCGTTTAATTTACTCGTTTGGTTATTTTGTAAGGCAATACGTGAGTCCGCCAGTGTGCCCGAAATAAACCAAGTTAATTATCAAATGCTCAATAAACTTTGAAATATTAAGAAACAAATGGCATAAAATTGCAATTTATATATATATTTATCAGGGTTTTCAGTCTCAAGTATAAAGAGCTCAATACTCAAAGCTCATACTGTAACATATCGCACATTATCTTAACATTGAATAATAAAGAACTTCTAGCCCAAAATCGTCTAATAAAAACATATGTACATACATTTAATTGCTTTTGTATAACTGACTCTGAAAAACTTTTGCGGCAAATGCAAGGATTTCTAAATTTAATCGCTAACTTCTCAAATTGGCGTAATGTTAACTTATTGAAGAAAATCGAGCTGACTGTGCTTCATGAGGCATAAATCCAGACGAATTAAGAGAACATCCAATCTTCTGGGCTGAATCTTATCGGTAAATTAAATCCGCAGATCAGTGGACATCATCACCATTGAAAATCGAAACCGATACTAATAAACAATCGACAAATCAAGTTCCTATCTTCAAAGGTATTGAAATCTGTACCTGATTGCATTGGAAAAATTATTCAAATTAGCACATTTACAGATCTATTAAAACTTAACAAAAAAGGCCGCATGTCAGTGAAAAGCAAAGGAATCAGATACAAGTTGGCAGCACAATTAAAAAAACTCAATCGGAAGTCAAAAGAACACAAGGTGATAATAAGGTGTTCACCAATAATCGTGGAAAATATCTAGAGATCAACTGACTATCTGCCACCTATAAAGAAAACCTGAACATACGGCGGATAATAAATGAAACAGTCGCGCGATCTGGGGTAGATTTTGCAGGATCTTTTTTCAGTTCTTATATTACAATCTAAATGGCTGCAGACTTGAGCTCCTTATAGTAAATCGATTGGGCCTGGAGGGTAGCGTTTTGTATCAGGCAAGATGATGTTTTTATATAAAACTTTGTGTGATAAACTGTCTCTTCTCCGAAAGAAGTGCTGCAAACTGTGGTATATAGAATCAATTAACTTTAATTTCGCGGCAATTCTAAATTTGCATTTTGGTAGATTTAATCTTTGGGCTACGTATTTAGTAAAATATGCTTAATTGCCACGGCAAAAGCTCTGGATGTCCACATGCGATGATGTCTTGATGTATAAGTGCAACTGTTCAAGCATCCTTGATTTGTTTGGCGCATTGTCTTCTTTAAATGAGGTTAAGGTTTGTTTGTTTTTAATTTGGATTGAAACACAGAGAGTCGACTGATTTGTTAGTCTGTAATTTGGATTTCAATCCCAAGCATTAAGGCCGCACTAGATTTGATGGTTCGAAGGAACAATGTTTGAGTCCTTATGCTATATAAGAATTGTTTTACTGTGCTTGGGAAGCGATGTATATTTAATTTTAAAATTCAAAGAAATTGTCAGTTTTGTTTAATATAAATTTATTATTATAATTGGCTAAGATCAAGAAATTGATGTATTAGGCATTTGAAACCATCTAAGTCTAGATAATTATGTTTTTCTTTTGTGAGCTAGATTTACCCCAATAGTAAACACATACAAGAAAATGTACCAGTATGCATGTAGAAACTCTAAAGCCTGCGAAGTCATGCGTACAACTAAATTTAACAATAACAAAATTGTTTAGATAATAAAATCGTAAATGAAGTTTTCCCATTCTACCAATCGGTTCAATTTTAAAAAGCCCACAAATTTCAATATTGCCAAAATGCACTTTTGGTTGAACTTTTATGGATTTATATTATAACAGCCTTTCCAATACTTGAATAAAAAACAACACGATCGTATGTGTATGTAACATACAAATATACATACATATGTGGGCATTTGTATGCATGAATTATTTATCAAGCCATAATAAACCATAATCCATACAAAGGAAAAAACACCTAAACTCAATCCAACTCACAAACACATACGCATATGTACTTTCAACATATGGTATGGTTTGCAGAGTAAATAAACCGAATTCAAAAGTGTATATAAGGGGAACTCGCATTTGTAACTAAAAATAGCACGAAACGAAGAGAAAAGTGGCAACGTTGCCCTTTGCTGAATGCTTGTTTGGGTTATGTACTTCTACAGCACAAATTATATCGCGGTTGGGACACTGCCTAAATAGATCTGTATAGTGTTTTTTTCCCAGAGTATCGCTATGTTTATCATAAAGTTTTCGTGGCAATCATAGTCACAGAAAGGCACAATTATATCAATTGCATTTGGAAAATTTTTGGCATTAAAAGAACATCATAGTTAATTAGAAAAACGAATAACTTGGTAGCATAAGGAGAATATAAAATTATATATATTATTTCACTCTAGCTATAGTCGTAAAAAGATTTTATGGAATCACACTGAAACAAAACTATAATTTTAAGCTCATAATTTATCATTTTATAGTTATCTTACTTTTTATGGATTCGTTTTCGCATACGAGTTGTGCAAATCCAAATAAAAGGTCGGCAGATACAACTAGCATATATGCAGCGGTAGAAGGTATATCTTATATAAGCGTATACATTTTCTTATTTCTATATAACAAACCATTCGAGCGAGCATATATACATAAACATTACCTTAAAAAGTATACTACAAACAACCATGTACAACGACAATATAGGAACGCGCCCGTGCCAGGGTCCAGAGCCAGCTAAACATGTTTACATAAACTGATATATACACGTTGAATTCCCAGTACGTCGCGTCGGGCTGTTTCCTGTAACGGCTGATGCGACACCATACAATCATTTTTCGGCCAGCATAATGGAAATACGGGCTCACCCTAAAATGCAATGCACCACCTAATTTGGTTCACAAAGGGAAATTCTCAATGCTGCATAGTTGCGTATCTTGTACATGTACGTACATATTTAGCTTATATACTACACACATTCGTTATACTGCGATTAAATATATTTGTATACGTACATACAACTACAATATATAACAATTATTATGGTAGATATAATATTTATTATATATGAATTTCGTCCTACTTAGATTGGTCATATCCTATGTTATTTTTTATTAAAAATTGCGTTGTCTTATATATCTGAAGTATTTCTTAAATCTGTGAGTAAAATTATATGATAATTCGGCTTTCATGCGCTGCGCTGTAATCTGATCAGTTTGAGATTTGGGGGTCAGTAATTCCTTAATTATTCTAAAGTTGAAGAACTCATTTACAATCTTACTTGAATATATAATAAATAAAATTTATATTCCTATAATATGTAATTATATGTAATAATTCCATTGATATTTTCACCATTTTTTATACTAATAAATATTGTTTACTATACGCTCGAATTGAGCAATGCAAATATGTATTTATAATATAAATTGCTTCATTCATTGGCTTTTATTGTCTTTAGTTTCTAATTGCCTTCCACTATTTTGCGTATTGGATTACAGTAAAACAAATATTTAATTTTAAATATACTTTGCGGTTTTTCTCAAATTTTAACATTTTAAAAAGATTGAAGACAAGTTTCCATACTTTAAAATTGCATTTCGACCAACAAAAGTATCATAAGTCTATTATGTATATAATATGTAGTATTATATACAGAGCATTCGCGAAAACGCGAAGAAATGAAAACCGGGCATGTTCATGTTTGTGAATAGTTCATCTTTATGCGAATGCCACAGATTCACTATTAAAATATGCTGTTTTAACTTTTTTACACTGTAAAAAAAGACCTGACACATTTTTTGTGTAAAAATGTGCAAAAACGTGTTTACATTAGACCGTGTTTGTGTAATGCGGTATTCACGTTT
>JANSTS010005884.1:71902-85700 GCA_026546915.1 Sylvicola fuscatus | reverse complement strand
AATACATTTTTAGTCGCACAGACATTTTTTCCACTTATTTGGATTCAGGGGGTGTTAAAACGTGTTTCCTGATAATTCGATTTTTTTTTGTAAAAAAGTCGGATTACAAGAGTACATATACTACTCCGTATCGTTTTTGTTTTAAGTCCGATCAGGTTGGAACGTATATAAATTATTATAAGAATCATAGGATTTGATGATCTGCAAGCTAACGTGTCGTCCAGTGGGTTTTGTAACGATTTTTTTTATAATAATTATTTGTACACCGAGTTATTATTTAATTAGTCGAAAATGGAAATTGGCAAACTAAAATTTTGCTCAAAATTAATTCAACACAAAATTTAACTGAAACAAGGAAGTGAAGATAATAATATCGGGTGCAGTGCCCTTTGTGACGCCAGTTGAACAGTTGCCC
Source organism: Sylvicola fuscatus (assembly GCA_026546915.1). NCBI lineage: Eukaryota > Metazoa > Arthropoda > Insecta > Diptera > Anisopodidae > Sylvicola > Sylvicola fuscatus. The sequence continues at coordinate 85,285 of JANSTS010005884.1, read as the reverse complement.
GAATTTCTATTTCAGCTGGGTGACACTGATGTAATGCATCAGAGAAATAAAATCAGCAGACAACTAATTGCACATTAGATAATGTTTATTTTAAAATATTATGCATGGCAGCCTAATTATATCAATTCTATCATTGATAATCGACTATACTTATACAATGATTTCTTTGTGGTTTGATTTAATAACAGTTTTAAAACAATTATTTCTTATAATGTAACAGTAAATAAATAAAGATTAAATGTAAGATTCTATAGTTAACTTATTACAAATTCAAATGAATCATAATTTATGAATTGAACACAGGTAATCAATTATACTTTAAATAGGCATTGCTACATTTCCCCCCTCAAGTACATGCCTTTAATAAAATGTGTGAATATGCTGAAGTTCAGTTGATTTAAGTAGATCAATTATGAAACTCGGTGGTCTTGCAAACGAATTTTCAAACAATAAACACTTGCATGTCTGCAAATTATTCATTAAAATCTCATTCGACTACTCGTACAACTACAATAAACAGATTTGTAGTCACTTCCTATTAAACTAAATGAATAATAAATAGCTCATAAATAATGCAGATACAATATGTGACGGAAACATACAATTAAAGCGTACATCTAATTGCCTCATGTTGATTTCTTTTGTGAATTCTCCTAAAAACTAGTTCAAAATCTTATGCCAAGCATCTCCAACTATACAAACAGATGTTTAATGCATTCATCATTTGTAATTAACTTAACAATTAATACTCTTAGGAAAGCGAAACATTTTTACATTCATTTAAAAAATATATCGTTAAATAGTTTATATAGTAAATTGTTTGACTAAATGCAATCAAATTTAATTGTAACGTTTTTTAAGTGTCTGAGGAACGATAGCAACAATAATTTCTCTTTAATTAAGCGAGAGATTACGTTGGATTTCTTGCATCGCAGCGACTAATTAAACGGAAGTCACACAAGAACATCCCCGTCATTAAGCGTATTTGTACAGATCAAAGCTTTTTGGAGCAGCTTTCTAGAGCAATATTCGCCTCAATTAATAGACAAGCATTCACTGAGGAGAACATTGTGCAGTTGATGCATATCCGTCCAGTCGCGGATCTCGTTTCGTATCACAATGTTCCGGATGCATCCCTTGAAGTTGTCCCTGCTCAGCAATGTGCCACTCGGTGCATTGTCTGTGGGATTCAAAAACAGTTAGTTTGAAAGAAACTAAAAAATTAATTTCCAATCGTTACCTGGCAATCCACCAATGTAAAGTGGAGCTTTCGTTTGTACTCCGCTGAATTTACGGTTGGGCGCTTGTGCTGATATTGACAGTTCGTTGTCTATTCGAAGAGTTATTTGTTCAGAGTCGTAAAGTGCTGATATGTTGTGCCAGTGGTAATCACAAAGGGCGTACTTTGACGGCAGACTCGTCTCCACGGCAAATGGATTGCCATCGCCGAGATCACAGGACATCACAATCTGCAAAGAGTATTCGATTAAAGAATTAGGGGTTGGAAAATGTTTGCAAAGCTTTTTACCCTTCCGTTGTTCAATTCAATTGACATAGCTGGGAATCCATGAGGCTCTGAAACACTGATGAGTACACCATTTAACTCAGATGTCCTGAATTCCAATTCCATTTCCAGGTATTTGCCAACATTGAAATTTCGCTCTGTAATTAGTTGTCAATTAATATTTTCCAGTAAATTAGTGAAAAATTAGTCTTACTGTAAATGGCGTAGGCGTCTCCTGGAAAATATGATCCCTTTTCCACTCTCGGGAAACACTGACCCACATTCAAATGTTTGCCAGGTCTAGCCAAATCCTGTGTCGAGTTATTGATTACCAATTTTCTAATGCAACCCTTAAACTCTTCCAGCTTAGACATCAGCTCGCCAGGCAGTGCCAGGCCATTCTCCGTAATGCCTCCCACGTACAGCATATTCGCCGCATTAATGCGCTTTGGTATCTTCTTCGCCGACGGCAGAGGCTCGTCATCTACACGCATAAACAGCTTCCGGTCGATACACTGAATGCGAACGCTGTGCCACTCGCCGTTGTTCAACGTCTGATGGGAGACAATCTCCTCCTTGCGACGGCCGCGCACAATAAAGTTCAACGAACCATCCCTTAGGATGAGCGCAACAAAGTGCTTTTGCTTCTCCTTAGTGCCCTGTAACGTGAGAACATGAGTTTCGTAAAGAGCTTTTGGCATTTCGCATTTGATTAAATGTGTTCGAGAAAAGCGGCTGATACTTACCGGCGCTACGAAGATTACACCATTCGGATAGAATGTACGGAAATCGAATTTGATGTCGAAGTTCTTCTGCCACAAATTGCGCACCAGAATATTGATGGTTGAATGGCTGCGGGGTCCATCGCCGAATTTGAATGCAAACGGCTCGTATGAGTAACTGCCGACCTAAATTGTTATACATAATAATAAAGATGTTGAGGAAGGAATTTTGTTTCACTTGAAGTCTTTACATCACTCTTCTACATTTAAAATACTTCTGTTGGTTAAGTTTTACGACACATTGAGAGATTGGAGGTGGGAGGGTTGTTTTGTTAAATGATTTATGGATCTTGTTAGGAGCGTGATTGTGGCATTTATTTTCCCATTCGGTCAGTATATTTACATGGGTGCCACATGTGATTCCACTCGTTGAGCCGCATCGCCACAGACATGTTTTCTTTTGGACACATGTTGTTTGTTTATGAAGTCACGATTCAACATCGCGATTTGTTGTTTACACAGAGTTTTCCACATTCGTGAGATTTGTGCCGCTTTTTCTAATGTTTGTATGTACTTAGAGCGTGAACATCACTTAGATGGCTGCCTTGAGACACATTTCGATGGCATATTTTAATCGCTTTTCGTGACTGTTATTTTTGTTTCATGGTCATGGTTTTGGGACTGAAACTATGTTAATTTCTTGTTTTTACAATTGTTATGAATGTTGGAATTTGTTAAGGATCTTTTAATTAACCACAACCATTTTATTAATATTTACATAAAGGGCCACTTTATTGTTGTCGTCAGGAAATTCTCAAACTTACTTTTCAATACTATTTTTAAATGTTTTGTCAGTTTTTAAGCTTTAATTCACTGAAATATTTTGCATACTTAAGAATTGTACAAAAGCACTCAAAAGTTAATACCATTTCCATCAAAACTACTCATTTTGAATATTGAGTAGTTTTTTCATCAATACAATTTGTCAGATAAGTCAGACAGTTATTTAAGTCTACACACAAAATCCATTTTATTTGAAATTATGTTACAAAGATATGTTTTTTCTATGCTACAATTTAGTGATGATATTAATACCTAAACCACAACAATTAGAAAAAACTAACTGTAGAACAATTAAATGCAACAAAAGTATTCAAAAGGTGCTTAATTAAAAAAATTATGTAGTTTATGTATGTAAATTTATTTATTAATTAAACTGATGAAGTGCAATAAAGGTATTAGTAAATGGCATATTATATACATTTTTTTTGCATGTTGAATACAATTTGAGTAAAAGCATTATAAAAGGCATTTCGAGTTAACTCGAAGCTCTTCTTGGTTGAATCTTATCACTATGAAACGTAAATATTTGTATGAAAAGTAGTATTGTTTTAAAAATGGCACTGATTTATGATTTACGTACGTCCTCACAACTTATTATCAGACATATTTACAAACGCCTGACAATTCTCACTACTCAATTGCGTAGAATTGTCCTACAGGAATGATTAAGAAAAAAATGTTGTTAGTATTAAGAAAAAGCGTTAATTGAAATTTGATTTTTAATGAACAAGAATTTATCGACTCACCCTGTGACAGCCCTCCGGCGCTGCTGTGAAACTTTTGCCGATTGGTTCAGTTTTCATCAAAACATTAGCCAGTGTCTGTTCCCCCATAGCCGGCCCCAACCTGCCAATGTGAGCATTTGCGAATTCAATTGTCTCCCGGAATGAGGCTGTACGATTGTTAAAGACAATATCCTTAATTGAGCCTTCTAATCCATTGAAGTTGGGCGCCAGTCGGTCGTAGTCGGCTATATCTGGAGCCCCACCGATATACAGACCACCGTCTTCTTCTGGCATGTTAACCACGAATGGCATTGCTGGCAAATTCGTTGATCCTTGAAGTTTATCATCGACATGCAGGTCGATGCGTCTGCTATTTTTGGTAACACTTAACACGTGGAATTCCCCGTCGTTAAATGTCCCATTTGTCTTTATTTCAATGCGACCCCTGCCGGAGTCCATCCACAAATTGACGCGACCACTCACCAGGGTGACTGAATAGTTGCCACGAAGATCTTTGGAGTCGTAGTCCTCACTAATTCTTGGTGGATAGGCGGAGAGAAGTAGCAAACAGTTTGGCTGCAGGGTTCTGAAGACGAATCCGAAATTGGCTCGTTTTCGTAAAGTGTGAGATGGTAACTCAACAAATCCATTACCATAGAAACCAGCCCTTTAATTAAAATTATTTTTAATTTATTTTATAATTACATTTAATTTAGTAACCACTTACACTGTAACTACATCCCTGCAGGACTGCTCCACGCCAAAGTATGAAGAGCTTTCTAATGGATCATAAGCAATTTGATTGACCTGAATATCTCTCATGCATCCCAAGAAAGCGTGATCAGCCCCAGGAGCTTTAGTCGTGCCGGATTTGAAACCAGGTGGAACTCCACCCAAATAATAGTCATTGCTAAGATTCGGCAGCATACTTGAATTTATTGGTGCTGTTGGGGAACCAGACACTTCCTCACTATCGATCTTGAGATTGCCCTTTTCAACGCTACCACTAGCCGTAAATGCACGAGATCCATCCACAATATTCCATTGGCCATTATTGTACTTCTTGGTTGTATTTATCTCCAAGCGAGCCTCCCCGCCATAGTCTACGCGGAACACAATTTTGCCTTCGTGAAGTGTCAAAGAAACCGATCGATTATTCTTCTCGTCCACAGCCAGGAACAACAAAGCATTCTCATCCAAAGTTTTGAATGTCAGTTGCACCGTAAATCTGTACTTGTTGGCGGATCGCTGTTCGTTTTTCAGCACCACAGAATAACCTTCGCCATTGAAGTGACGTGCCGCTGATGTGAGCGATGTTTCGTGTGCTCCCAACACGGCTCCAACACACTTCCCTTGACTATGAACAAAGTTCCATAATCCAACTTGCTTTTGATCTATATAAACCTGATACATAACCACTCCCAATCCGATGTCCTTCACCAATTCATTTGGTCTGATTTCTGGCGGTACTCCTCCCATCCAAAGGCGATCGTTTTCCGTCACCATAAATCTGGTAAACTCGGGTTTGGATGCGCTGGTGTGTGCTACTGCCTCCTCCAGTCCGCCATTCAAGTTCATTCGCTTTACCGTGATACTTCCAATATTTTGCGTGCGATTCGCCTCAACCTGATACCAAGCGTCGTCATACTTGGGATCCTTTGTTTGAATTACAGTCGGATGCACTACTGAACCAATTCCGCCGCCTAAATTCCACACGAATCTAATTTTTCCGCCACGCATCTCAAGGGCGATGAAATTCTGGTTCTCACCCTGAATGTACAGGAGGGGTGAGTTTTCTTGCTTCGACTTGCGTGCGAAGGACAGTTTTATGGTCGTCGACGTGGTCAGTCCAAATGCGTGCGGCATATACGAACGGATGCAATTTGTTTCGGTGCTGCTGATAGCCACCGGCGAATCAACAGATATGCGAATGCCTTCGGCGGCGTGTCTGGCTTTCGCGATTTTGTCACGCAACTCCTGCATATTGAGGGCAATTGTCTTGTTCCACTTTTGGAAGTTTTTATGATTCTTTTCCGATTGATTTTCCATATTTGCTAGCTGACCATTGGCTGTCTTTATGTTGGAGAGGGCATTCACTACATTTTCTTCAGCGCCGCCGAATTTCGACTCCATTTCTGGCTCAAGGGTGGACAATTTCAGCTTCAGCTGAATTATGTCATTGCTTATGTCCAGCGCCTGTTTGCGAGCCTCTCGCAGTTCGGCCGACGTAGCTGTCGACCTTTCCTGTATGTCGCGAGCGTATTTTACGGCGTCTGACGATAATTGATCGGCGATTTTCGAAATGTTGTTATTGTCGAGACCTGCTCCCCAAATTGTGTTGCGAATTTTCGCAACTGCCATTCGATGTTCCTGGAAAGACTCTTCAAGATCTGAAATATGAAAAAAAAAAACGATGTTAGATTATGGTTCACACGTGCCAATCAATTGCACGCGCATCTTGTAACCTTCTGTTAAAGCGCAATAAATAAGTTTCGAATAGTCACCAATCAAAATGTCAAAAGTTAATTGAGAAAAAAAGCTTTTCAAGTTGCTAATGCGGCATAATTAAAATTGGAAGTTGATGGAACAGTCGACTAGTAACATTTCCATTTTGAGGATGCGCAAATTCGAATTATTCGCGTGCTTGGCGGCAATAAACGACCACAAAACCAAATAGACATATTTTACAAGGCAACAAACAGTTTTATATTTAATAAATCTATATTTCTCCTTGTTTTCTGATCAAACAGTAATTTTGCGTCATTAAATGCTTGTTATTTTCGCAAGCAAATTAATTCCTTCTCGTCCTTACCTTCGATTTTATTGATCTGCTTGCGTGCGTCTTCCACAATATCGTGTGACTTATTCAGTGAGACGTGACTTTTTTCAACGACAGACTGTCCAATTGCAGGATACAATTCCAATTTGCTTTCGGTAGCGGCTGTCTGGGCATGATTGGCGGCTTCTCTTGCCGCATTTATAGCGTCAGCTATTTTCTTATGGGCAGTACTGGCCAGTATTGCTACAGCCGCGCCATCTTTGGTGTGTTGAAATTGCTGGGCGATATCATCGGCAGTCAGCTTCAATCGTTCGGCGTGTTTTTCAGCCAGGGGAATTGAGTCATTGTCGAGGATTTTTTTCAAAAGATAATCAAACTCTTCACAGGTATCATTCAGCTGCTTGTGCAGGAACTCACGCTGGGTATTGTCGTCGGTTGTTATTTTTGCCATATTATCAGCGACTTGTTCTATGAGGACGCTACTTTGAGCTGCCACTGAATTATTAAATACATCAAAAGTCTCGTTGTGCAGATTCGCCAATTTCTCATATTTCCGCTTCAAACGATCGTAGCTGTCGGATGTCTGCATGTAGAGATCCGTTGCCTCGCCAACTGTATGCTGAATACGTTTTGTTATGTTGACAGCGTCGCTGTGTCGAAATTTGAAGTCATCAAGATCTTTTTTGAGTGTCATTGTTTGGTTATGAAGCTTCTGTGCTTTTTCGTATTCAGGCTGCCAAAATAAAAATGATTCATTAGCACAATTGGACGCGCTTTCAGCTTCGGCTTTGTTAGGCATGTGGAATTTAATGTCTTCCAAATACTCTTGAGCTTGTTTAAGAGCATCCGCCAGTTTCACATTATGATCATTGAGGCCATAATTATCAAGAGAGTTTAATGTGGCTAAAATAACAGAATACATTATGAAGATTAAGAATATTTTCTTTGTGCATCAAAGTTTTTACCAGTTATTTTATTTTTTAGATCTTGAATCTGTTTTAGTAGGTCCTTTCCATTTTCAAGTTGAGTAAAAGCTTCTTGATTACGTTTTGCAGCTTTGGCAACAAGGTTGTTAAGTTTGTTGTTTATTGTTTTCGCCTTTGCCATCATCTGTAAGGATATGAATTTATTTGACGAATCAAGTAACGCTTAATTGACTTACCTTTTTTATCATTTCATCCCTAAAATTGTGAACATAATTTTTGCTGCGCTTATATTTCTGCAGCTCTTCACCTAATAAATCAATAGTATTTTCAAGATCCTCCAATTTTGGCCAGGGGGCTGGAATTTCACCGATGTCAAGATACTCGGAACTTTTATTAAAAATTTGACCCAGTTCTTCTGCTCGATCCAGTAAGGTCAAAGTGCACTCATCGCAAACTATTAATACAAAAAATATGCGAATTAATTAGAGAAAACATGGATTTAGAAGATTAACTCACTTTTGCATTGATAATTTTGAAGAATGTGTCGTTCCTGTTCGCATCTGTCGCATCTCCTACCAGAAACGCCGGTCTTGCAGATGCACTGTCCGGTCTGTTCGTGGCATTCATCAGAAACAATTCCTTCTGGTTCGCAATCACATTTCTCGCATTTGCCATCTTGATTCTCAGGATTTCCAAAGTATCCTTTATCGCAACGATCACATAGGGGACCAGTATAACCCAGCTTGCAGCTGCAGGCCACTTCTTTATTAATGAATGTGCAGCCACGAGCATAATTCCGCGAAGTCTCAGGACATGGACACGCCTTGCATCCACCGTCTTTAAGATCACCGAAGAATCCTTCAGCACATGCTTCGCACTTGATGCCGCCTGTATTGTTGCGGCAGTTCTATCACACAATACAAAAAACAGTAAATAATTAAATTTTTAAAGCAAAAAAAAAACTACTTACAATACAATGACCAGTCTCTTTGTCACATATCTCGCTCCTGCCATTGCAATTGCAAGGAATACTGCTGCCAATGAAATCATCGATTTTTCTCTCATCTGTACCGGATGCAATTCCCTTCCAGCGATAATATCCATCAGCTGGATCCTGACACGACAAGCCGGCGTACATCGGCGGACACACACACTTCTCCACGCTCTTGGCGACATTGTTAGTCATGCCAGACAGATAAATCGCCGTGTCCATTGTCACATTGTCCATTCTACATGGAAAACACAAAACGCACATTTGTAATCACTTAAGTTGGGCGCATCAAAACCAAATCTACCTACACGACCTGAGTGAAGTCCGACCATGTGGTGCCTCGCAAAAATATGTGCTGAACATTCTGCAGGGCAGTCATCATTATCGTCCTGTTGATGTTTTCGCCATTCAAATGATAGCGCCAATTGTGTTCATGCAGCGGCACAGCGTACGACACGTTCGGCTGCACTGACAACAGTTCCGGCTGAAAATACATTATTAGCCTCCATTTACCATCCCCGAACACAAATGTCTGCACTTACACCAAAATAGTCGATAACAAAATTATTGTGGGCATGAATCTGTACCAGTGGATACTGACGCAGCACTTTTATGTCCAGCTGTGACTCACAGCCATCTGTGGTCAGATCGAATTTCAACAGACCACCGTAGCTGGAGGTGCGATCGCCGAAAAATTGCGGTGGCAATTGAAAGTACAGCGGCTGCGGGAACTTTTCGTACGCTCCAATTGAGATGTTGCCTTCAATATTTCATATTAATTAGGACACACCTCAAATAAATATGTACACCACAAATTTACCTGTTGAGCTGGGAATGAGTTTTAAATCGTTCATCACATTAATCACGGAATCTTCGCGGTAGGTGGTGGACCCCTCCATTTGCACAACCACAACGTACTCAAACTCCTTAGTTGACGCTCTGTGTGAGTGAATGTATTCCACGCTTAAATTGCGTGCACCAGCCATACGAATTTGACCCCATGACAAGTCACTCTGAGTACAATCTTGAGACCGTCCAAAGCAGAAGCAGCGCACACATCCATCCGGATTCCAATTGGCTATACCAAAAGTCGCCTGTCGACATGTGTCACATTTCAGGCCGGTCACCAGAGTTTTGCATAGACACTGTCCCGAATCGTCGCACTCATACTCGGTGCTGTTTAATCTTGCTGTGCCGTCCTTGTCGCAGGAGCAGCGATTACATTCTGGATAGCCGTAATATTCCGGTGTACAAGTGTTACATTGACGCCCACTGAATCCTTCGCGGCAAATACATTGTCCAGTTTGAAGATCGCATGTTTGTCCAATTGATCCGTGACGATCACATTCACACGATTTGCATCCTTTTCGATGTTCAAGGCCATAGCTGTTTGGCAAGCACTGTTGGCAGTCAGGACCACGACTGAGCGGTGGACAAATACAGCGACCGGTATCGGGATCGCAAATATAGGACGAATGGCTGCATTGATCGCAATCTGAATTTTGAAAATTAATTTAAAAAATATATTTAAAAACAATTGTAACACCTACTTTTACATCCGTGCACTGAAAATCCATAGAATCCCTCCAGACATTGATCACAATAAAATCCACCCACGCCTGGCTTACAGGAACACTGGCCAGTGTGAGGGTCGCACGATCCGTTTCGAGAACCCGTTGGATCGCATTGGCACGAAACACATCCTTGCCTAGACTCCAAATTCCATGTGCCTGGCACACATCGATCGCAGTGCTTGCCTGTTACATTTATCCGACATGAACAATGACCCTGGCGGTTACATGATCTTGTCATTGATCCATACGAATCACATCGACATGCTGGAATATGAAAGAAAATTTAATTAGTATAATTAATTTGAGTGCACTCAAGTGTCTGTATGACGTCTTTTAAGAGGTCTTGATTATATAAGTTGATATTTAACGACCACTTGAAGTCAACATGAATCCAGACTCTTTATTCAATTAATAAAAAAGTATTGATGTCAATGCATTCGATAGTATTTGGTTCAATAATCTAATTCATCTGCATGCGGTTTATGTTTGCAATGTAATGACATAACAAAGCATTAATCATTATTTCAGCTGAGCATAAGTTTGTTTAGTCAAGGGGAATGTTTCTAGAAAACCACTCAAAGAAAATGTGTTCCATCTTGGGTGCAGATCGCCTTATGCGCTGGAAATTGGAGTGGTATTTTTAGACGTGTTGGCCCTTTTGACCTCTTTTTCCTCCCACTCAAATCTCTATCCAGATTTATTTATAATTGCATACAAACAATCATCACTGCACATGCATCTATAGTTGATCGGAAGTTAGAAAGATTCTTATGCTGAAAACTGGGTCGCCTCAAAATTTGACACCTTCTATATGAATTGTTAGTTCCTGGAGTAAAATTTCATGCAGGAAATCGTCTCAAGAAATGTATATGTTAAGAATAAGATCAAGAACCGATTTTATATAGTCGTGCCATAAATTTTACTGAAAGAAATCGTAGGAGATGTCCGCCTTTAGGCTCTAACTAACTCAATCCACTTCCTGATTACTCTGCAGTCGCCATCCAAATAAATTACGATTTCATTGGTCATCTCGATTGCAATAAAAACATCATGTTGGTAGAATTAGTGACTTTGTGTCGATGCATGCGGATGAGAAGCAACCGTTGAGCGTCTCTTAAAACCAGTCAAGCCACCGTCACTATACGACGATGTGCCCAGCCATTCATAAAACTGGCCGCCACTGCCCAGCCTCGCTGCGGATGGCGCGGCGCGGCGCGTCCCAAGAAGTGAATCGAACATTTTCTCCCGGTTAATTCATGTCACGGCTATTTATAATAAACGCAATGCAACTCGCGTGTGCAGCTCGTCTCTTGCACGTAACTATACTTGTTGAACGCCCACAGAGTTTTATATGAACGTCGTGCAAGAGTACCACAAAAATTTCCCTCTTGAACTTCGCTGTGGTACTTTTGTGGCAGCGGGATAATAACACGGCTAGGCAACACAAATTAAGTTTTATTCATGAAATTGCAGCGGACTGAACATGCGAGGCGGCCGTCTTGTGCTTAGAGATCGCAATAAGTCTCGGCGGTAATGTGTTGTGAGTGCGGGGAAAATGTGCCGAAAAAAGGCGCCCAACTAACTTGCTAAATTACACACATTCGCATACTGATATAAACTCCTAATAAAGTACAGGTAGACGGCTGAAATTACGGTGTTGCATGAGAATGCTGCATATTTCAAGGCGCAGACAGTCTCTATTTGAGCAGCGGAATCTTCGAAGTGAATCAAATGAAAGGGCGCAGACACCAATCTCGCCAAATGGCACAAGACCGTTGATCGATGGTTGCAAATAGAAATTATTATTGGGACGTTGAATAATCACCTCGAGAACATCCCAGGTAGGTGTTAACATGAAAATAATAATAATTTAAAGTCTAAATTACAAGCTAAATCGAAGAGTCATGAGAGCAACAACAATTCACAACACTTTTGCTGGGAAATCGCAGACGTCGAAATATTGTGAATGGCCAATAAAATTCATTTGCACACGCAATTCTCTTCAATTTCGATTTTCTCTGTATAATCTGATTTTAATTTTAATTTTTATTATGTGCTATTGGCGTTGTGTGCTGTCGTCATTCGGATCGCTTCAATTCTGCGCTTAAAGCACACGCGGACGCTTTTATGTGCCTATTCAAATAGAAAATAATACGAGTCAGTGCGAGTTGTTAGGAGAATTGATGGAGGAAGCGGAGTGACTGCAATGTTGTTGGTGTTTTTGCGCTTCATTCATAAAAACGTTCTTTTCCAGCATCATTTTAAGCGTTCAGCCCACGCGCCATGCGCAGCTTGCATGCTAAATGTGAGACATTTGCTTTTCCAACACTCGGTACAATCGCAAACGACGCTTGACGGCTTTTACTCACCTTTTTTTTTTTTTTTTGCATGACCGCAGAAACAAGCGATCAAAAGCGTAAATAACAAACAAGAAATTGACTGTAAAGCGATAATTGTTATTGCTTTTCAATAAATTTACAGTCGATGGCATAATTATTGATTGAAATTGTTATTTTAAAAGGGACTCAGCTTTATTTAGCTCGTTATTTGAATAATTTTTAAATATTTTAGAATAATTTTTTTTTTGGTTTATTTGCGATGGAAAAATTTTCTTTTCTGGATTTTCGATTTAAATAAAAACGTTTGGTTTTCTATATTCATTTCTCTTAAAAACAAAAAATTTTTCGCTGTTGAAAAATGCGCTTAAAAGATATGTTATAATAATTATAAGACCCACTGTAGAAATTTGTCTCAATTGATGAAAAATATTGCAAAACATAAATTCAGCGAGACTTTCCTCAGACAGTATTGTCATTATAATGCAAATGAGCAAAGCGGACCATGTTAATTAATAACTCCCAAGACAAATACGAAATGCATTCAATGCGGCAAAGTCCTTGCCATATTGTGACTGAATATCAACACAGTCCCTCCAGACAAAGGCCACAGCGCATGAATGAATGTGCATTCCCTTTTGGGCTGCAATCATTTTGACGTTAACATACATTTTGTAATGTTAATATTTTTTTTAGATGAAGGAAAACATCGTCAGGTATAGATTTTAATCAATTTTGTTTTTTTTTATGCCAAATCTTCAATTCTGCATTTAAATGAAACATGTTTTCTTTTATTTGGCCGGGGATTGGAACAAACATGTACAAGAATGGACGATTTGGTAGGTTAGATGCCGAAAATGTTTTACAAATTTACAAGTAATTTAGAGGCAGAATTATGGTTTCCTGGCCGATTTTAGCACCACTTATACAAATTTTAATTGCTGTTTTCAGCAGTTATCATTTTTTACCAATTTCAGGGATCA
>JANSTS010005884.1:46918-62541 GCA_026546915.1 Sylvicola fuscatus | reverse complement strand
TGATTCTTAATAGAACAACACAGCGCCTTTTGTTGGCGGTCCAAATTACATGTTACATGTTGATACATACAGACTTGGGACATGTTTTGTGGCGATGAATGTTGTCCCATGCTGGGGATGCTTCAGATAACATGGATTTCGTATATGAAATTTTCTTTCATTCAAAGAAGATGTAATCGTCGTTTAAATTTTTTTTGTTGACCGTTTGTATCATTTTTTTCTTTCAAAAACTGCTCTAGTATTTTCTTAAGCATTCACCCAATAAAAGTCACTTAAACTGCTTGAAAAACCAAACACTTCATTGTTGCAATCAACCTGATTACTTCATATCGTTGAATTATATAACAGATTATTTTTATCGTTTTTGCAACGACTTAAAGACAATGTCGCAATATCAAATGACATCATACCTAAGTTCTATATTTATTCCTTTTGAGTCCATAGGTAGAAGGTTTATATTAAATGCAATCAATGATGTGGGCAAATCTTTATAAAAACAGGAGTGAAACAAGTGGGCAAACCGGCCTAAGATATAAGAATTGAAAAAGCGTAAGTTTATACATCTACGGCGTGAAGTGACATAAGAATCAGTGTCTGAGAATTTACAAGTAGCCTAAATAATTTAAAAAGTAGTATTTTTAGGTGTATTTAAAGCAAAAATGTGTTAATTTATGTTGAATGGGACAGTTTCTTTTAAGAAAGCCGTCTTATAGATTTCAGAATAAATTATTAAGAAGTGACACCTCTGGACAATAGCTATATGGTAAAGTGCCTCTTCCAGTGTATTTTTCTTATTCAAGAAGATGAACGGTAAATTTTATTAAAGCGAAGGATGTTTTTTTTTTGTTCAATAAGAGTTTTTTTTCATCAATATTTATATTGAAATACAAATAATCCAAATTCTCACCCAGAAATTCGTTAAAACCAAGACATTCATTGCGTCCAACTATTTCTTATCAGAAATCCTCTTCGATCGTGTTTCTTATTTATATGAAACCGTTATATCGAATTAAGAATGCATTTCACGGATTGTAAAGAAAACGCCGCGCATAACAAAGTCAAAGTGATTTCTAAGTATAAAATGCAAATCATGAACATATTTGCCTGCTCTGCCCTGAAACCTCAATTTGCCTAGACTAAACGTCTCTGCGCAGCCGCGACTGCAGCACAGATGCATTGTACTCATTTACCAAAGACATATGATGATCTTGGGCGAACAAATGCACGACTCCACTCCACAGATTACAATGAAATTCGCAACAAATGTTGGAATATAAAGATGAAATATTCAAAACAATTACATCGCTCTCAGACGAACATATCTGCAAAACTGTTGTTAGCAGCGCACCCGCATTTCAGGAAAACTGCATCGCGCGTCATTCAATACATAAAGTGAGAAATGGCAATTGCATAAGCAAATGAATCTAATTTACAGTGCAACAAAAGCTCGTCGTTAGGTATATTCGTCTGTCTTGTGGCCATTCAGGAAGAGACGCTAGCGTACGTTATTATTGCAAACGTCAGACAATTGGTAGCTGACCTAGGCTAGTTAGCACGACCAACACATTCTTCTCACCTTACATTCGCGCAATTCAACATGCATATGAGTGTTGCAAGCCGCCTCTTGCAGTTGCAGCTAAATTGTGCAATAGTGAAAATTGACTGCAAATTGCGAATCAATGTGTGATCTCGGATTACAGCGGAGCAGCTCAACTGTTTGTTTGGAGTGCTTATTTTTTTCTTCAGCCGTTTTTCTTACAGCCACATTATAATGAAGACATTTACTGTGCTTAAGGTATAAACGGACTGAACGCAGATCAAAGTGAATGGGAAGGAAATAGAGTGTGAGACGTTGTTGACTCTTTGCTATGGCTAATGATTAGCATATAGAAAACATGTAGAGGCACATAGAACGTGCGAGTATCGTGTAGCCGACAGGCCGTCCACACACGATGGGACACGGCGCGAAATTTAATATAAAACACCATTTCATGTTATGTTTGCAAATGAAATGTCTTTAATTGAGAAAATGTAATTTAAACCGCTGCAAGACCAAACAAATGTGAATGAACATCAAACAAAAACAAAACCAGATGACCAGGCCAACTGCAACTGCAACTGCATGCCCCTTCCGTTAGCAGAAGGCTCCGGTAGATACATTCAGATCACTTGCAGTCGCATTCGCGGATGGCAATTCCTTCTTATTGCCTGCTTTTTATTTCCTTCAGCACATAATTCAGGCTGAGATTCATTGGAGTGCGTTCGATTCAGTGGCGATTTATTGCATTAAATTATTTATTCATATGCCATGTTAATTTGTGTGTGAGAAAATGAATTTTGTACGCGAGAAAACGGTATGCATTTAACATGTTTTCGAGTGAATGTACTTAATGGGACTAGCAAGTTTATGTTCCTCATTTACTGTCAAAATGGAATATGTACGAGGAGATTTGAAGCGGCCTGCAATGTAGGAAACGGTGAGTCGAAGCTGCTGGAAACTAGTTGCTTGGCTGGACAAAGTGCCGGCATGTAGCAATGCAAAATCAACGATGAATTTTCAGATGGTCAGCGCGAATTAGAAGGGAGAAAATCGATTAAAAGCTTGTACGTCTTACAAAACTCATGTGGCTAATGTCAAGAGTCTTATCAGTTTAAATAAGCTTGGTATCCATTAGTTTTAATTTGCTTGTGTTTGTGCTTGTAAAGAACTAGGATTAATTTTTTTACTGAAATGGATACGATTTTTTGTCATCTGTAAGAAATACACGATATTAAAAACAAAAAACAACTTAAGACGATTACTCAAAAAGGCTATGTTTAATTGGAACATTGGTAACCTAATCCTTGGCATATATTTAAATCAAATTACAGTGAAATATAACTCCCTGAATAAAATTCTACAGACAGACATAAGACATAAATAATTATTCTAAACGTAAAACGTCTGAGCTCGTTAGTTAGATTTTTCGGTATTAAGACTGATTATGTGTTCTGGGAGCTTGACACTTAACATCTATGCAGGTTTTACAAAGTCTCGCGGTTCACCTGCCTGCCCGAGTGGGCGTTCAAAACATCTTTCGCGTAAACCGCCACACCGCATAGTTAGCTAGCGTCTTTAAGAAAGGGCAAAAAAGCCGAGCACCATTTCCCCTGCTGATTAAAACATAAATCTTAGCCGGCTGTCATCAGTCAACGCGTTTGTCATATTTCCGAGTGTGGTGTGGCTCTTCGGGCATATGCTGGCCAGAAGAATAACACAGACAGAATATCGGGTATGGATGCTAAATTGAGATAAACCGCTAGGGTGTGTCTTGTAATTGTGCCGGCCACAGATTCTTTAGCGCAAAATTTGTTCTCGTATGCGCTTTCTATTCAGTTACAAGTATTATTGTTTTTAGAACGAGAATTCCTTTCGCTAACAGCAAGATGAATGATTGTATGTTATATGGCACATGGTCGCAGGTACGTTCATTCTTTTCTCACTAGCGGAAGAGTGGTGAGATCATGCTGAATATAATACACGTCTTAGAGGATGCAAAGTTGAATGAATGTACGCGCGTGCGATTGAAATAGGAGAGGGTCGTGTATGGCTAATTTATGGAGATGCTGGAAATTTATGATACACAAACTTGAATTGAAAAGATCTCTGACTGCAACAAACTTTGAATCAAGCTCACAAATCAAATTGATACCGAATCTGGGATTAATAAATTTTTTCTTCGCATTGCTCTTTCTGTCTAGCATAAAGTTCAATCGATAAAATGTTTATCTTTGATATATGTGATAAAAATGTTTATCTTGATGGCGAATATTGGCCATAAAAAGTAAAAACATTGATCTTTTATTTGTAACAAGTTTTCATCACAAATTTGTTTTCCATTTCTTTTCAATTAAATTAAGGAACTGCAACTACTGATACAATCAATCAATATTAATTTACTTCACATGAATAAGTTTAATCGTAAATCATTTTTTTGCAGCGATACGCAACTCTACATTTCAATTTACAATCTCAATCAACTGCATTCATTAAATTGCAACATAAAGTTTTCAATTTCCTACAAGTTTCAGTGCACTTTAAAAGTAGATTAAAAGATTTGTGGGTGGAAAGAATCAGTCAATATGCATGATCGCTATCAAATTAATTGATTTTCCAGCGTCCAGCAATCTCAAGATACAATTTAATTCATGTATGAACATTAACAATTCAAAGAAGCTGTGTACCAACTACTGAGGATGCCCAGCTGCAATAAAATTTGCCTGGGTTATACATCCGCTTCTCATTTACGTGTAATTCCTTGTTGAACAAGGAATATCCACAAGACATAAGTAGACACCGAAAGACGGAATTTCACCTTTATGCCCTGATAAGGCACGCTTACATTAAGATTTTTCCACCCGCACAACTGTTATCACTATTGCGGTCTCAGCACATACAGATAAGACTTGTAGTATCACAAAAGAATCATAATGTGCCACGATGCCATGGAAAACCTCCACATATTCTGTATACACAAAGTTATTGTTTCACGTGTTTATTAAATGGAAGACTTAACACACCTTTTATGATGTTTGCTCTAAAAATATGAAATAAAGAGAGAGTGGCTGAAGAGGAATGAACTATGCGACTTCAGGAAATGCACAAATCGCAGTGCACACGTCACAGTGCAGTTTGCGCTGGATATCTGGATATGTAACAACTATTTTAATGCCTCGGTTTGTTTTATGGCGCGCACAGACTGCAGCCACATAATTTGTATGGTAATGAAGGAAATGAAATGAGGACAATTTCGGGCGCTTCAATTTGGTAAGATATGCATCCATTTGTCAGTTGTTTACCTTAGCTGGAAAGTATTATGTTTGTTTAAATATAAAACAGGTACTTGATGTGCTTTAATCGCGAATAAAAACGCGCATTTTAAGGTAAATAGAAATTAGGTAAGATGGCCGGCGGTTCTTTAAATAAATCTCTTTTGTCTTCGCAACAAAATTGTTAGTCCGTAATTAAATTGAAATCAACTATTCATATCGACTTGAGGTCATGGTTAGTTCATAAAAAAATGTTTTATGTATTAGCCACTTACAATGTCAATAATAACGACATACATAAGTAATGTTGAAAGAAAAAAAAAAACGAGCTCCTTGGAATATCAATTGAAAAGGGATGTTAACAGAATTGCGATTTCATAAGTTATGATATGTAGAGCATCATGTTTTAAATTTTAAAAATACCTTTTCATAAATCATGTTAGTCGTTTACTGGAGTGGAGCCGCAAAGCCTCCTCGTAATCAAATCATTTTAAATGACCAGCTAATACATCTACATTTAAAGTGACATGTGTTATTTAGCATAAACTGTCACGTTTGTCTATTAATTCCATTAAACATAAAACATGTTCAGGTTGCCGGCGGCGAGAAACAGCTGAATAAAAACATACAGAAGAAGCATCGAAGCAGCGTCTCGAAGCATCCAGGAAATTATTTCCACGTTAAATGCATTTATACGATTTTTATTACCATTTGTTTTCCAATTCACTAATATATCCGATAGGAATAATCCGAGCCATGTGCATCGGACGACAACAAACTTTGCACATTTATGCCAAAGTAGAAACATAAAATTATGTGTGAGCATTAAACGCGACTAGCATGTACACATGATCGTACGTACCTACAGCATTTACGCGTCACGCAGTGACCAACCTGAATGGCGAGTCACACATTCTTCCTGGTTGTATGCAGACGCGATCGTCGACTGTAACATGCGACCAATGGGATACGCCATCGTACGTGGCCTAAGTACTGGCATGGCCTCCAGATGTGCGCAAACAGATAACGTCTGCAACGGGAAGGAAACAAATGGCTGTTTGTGTTGAGAACACCTTAGGTAAAAGCTCAGGCGCGCGCGCGCGCTGATGCAAGCTCACATAATAATATGAAAAATCCGATAAAAGAAAGTGAAGGTTATCGAGATGCCATCTTACACACAATTCAGACGCACGCAACAATTTCAGCACTCCACGCGAACGCAGAAATTCTCCTTACGCCGCGCCGCATCATTCCTCCAATATACCGTAAAATGTAAGAATCTTGCACTTTAAAGTTTATATGCAAGAGTGTAGCGATTTGCGCTGGCATTGAAAGTCAGGGTTCATGGCACAGAAACGGACGGAAACTGATACACTCGGCGACGCGTTTGACACGTTTATATGCCTCATTCGCGAGCCCACTAAATCACGCGAAACCCAATTTTGGTCCATGCCACATCAATTCTGTGAGTGCATTGTGAGTGAGCTTTAGTTGTAAATTAAGCCAAGCCGCCACGAGAAGAGTAAACAAGCCGACGACCGCGGGGAAACTTTAAGTGTTCTGACCCCTTTTGCGTCTCCTTAATTCTCACGCGTCTTTCCTTCGGCATTTTGGCCATTTCGGCCGTAAAAATTCTTTAATGCCTCATTTTCAGGAGAACGCAAAAAGCTTGAAACATGAACCCTTTAATTCCCTTCACATTACATTAATGCGACGATGTCGGTTCTTCGTTTGGCAGATCAATCGCCATGGCATAACAAACGGTATATACTTAAGAATGGTAAATGATAGTGCTTGAGTGCAGAAGAGAAAATCGATTTGGGGGCCACTCTATATTTTTGGGGCATAACTTTTTGCGGGGCTACACATTTTTACTGCTAATTATTCAATTATGGAATTGTTGGAGTGCATGGAAGCGAGAGTGTTCAAGAAAAGAAGTTTTGGACTTAGTTTAATTCGTTCCATGCATCTTTAAATGCCGAGACTAAATTGTTTTTATGGGCAATTTAAAAGGAACTTTATTTTCTTTAACGAAGCTGCCTCTGCATCATTTAGGTTCTTAAAAAGAAAAAGTATCAACATACCACGATATGGACTTTGGGTGGGCGACTTCCTCACGCCGGGCACAATTCGACATGGCACGCATACTTTCTTGGGCTGTGGTCGAATGAACACTATGTCTTCCCGTTCGAAAATGTGCTCCTTTTTATGACGCGACCGATGACGCCTGCCATGATGTGTTGTGTTGGTTGTGGCGGTTTTATATATTCTATTACTACTTCTAATCTTTGGTAATTCTCCAGTGAACACATCATCGTGAATGGCGTTAAATTGTGGCTGTTCTTCGCTCGAATGCCTTACTCTATCCATATAATTAACCGGACGATTGCCGGCTGCACGGATAGTCCGACGAAAAGAGTCGGCTGTTCCTGTCTCTCCATCATAATTGTTTGACTGTGACAAACTGAAATCTTCATCTTTCGTTTGTGAAGATTGCTTTGTCAAATCTGGTGCAACAGAGTCATCGAACGTTTCAGGATAAACGTCGACCATATCATTTTCCTGTCGCACAGTATTTGTGAAACTAATTGGCCTTGTTTCATCGCCGGATTTATCGATGACAGCTGCTGCCGCCACCGAGGACGGCGCAAAGGTATCGCGTTTGGCACGCACTCCGCTGACATCAGATGTGATGGCGCTTTTGCTGGCGGCCAAATACAAGACAACGGTTAGTAATCCCAGTAACGATAACGTTAAGGTGGCTTGGCCGAGTGCTACCCAGTAGCGTCGTCGTTGCTGCTGATCCCTGTGATCCATGATTTTGCGTTCGTTGTTGGGTGTTTTAACGTCACTTTATCCACGTCACATTTTGATTTTTTTGCACTAACATGGCATTTGACCTTGCTTTTAGTTTCAATATAATTTTTTTTTGTGTGTTTTTTTTCTTTTTACTGAATTAAACGTTTGAAAACGATTTCGTTGATTTTCTGAGAATTGATACCACTTTTCGTTTTATAAAACCATTAACAATTATTTGCACTTCTTGACGATTTATTGCCAGTAATTGAACAAACTTTTGTCTTATCAATATTTTTAGTAATTATAATTTATTGGCAAGATTTTCTTTTAGGTCTTTACGAAACCGAAAGAACCCTACCACCCACGAGCAAAAATCACACTAAAACATTAAAAAATCGTCACCTACTTTTCGTTATCGACTAACGCCTCAAATCAGATGTAATTTTCACGAATACATTTCATTGAACCTACACATAATCGACGGTTTCATTATCAACCGATAACAGAATTTTAACATTGCGAAACGAATTCCAGTACTGATAACATTCAGTTACTCAATTTAATTTTGATTGTTCCTCTTTCTTATTTAAATTTAATTCATCTTATTTTGTAATTGTAATCAAGTTTAATGGCATTTCGTTTCATTTTATAGTGCTAACAAATTTTATTGCACCGGAAGTAATTGTCATTAAAAATTAATTTTTCGACGTAATATTTATAAAGGGCAAAACATTTAGCAACGTGTACCAGATAATTCAGTCTAAGAAAGGAAACCTCAAATACAAAAGGAAACACACAAACCGCAGCGATCGTCGATCATCTTGCGCACATTCTTATTTCTCACACATGCGGCACCGGTGGCTGGTAAGAAAAATTCGAACGGATATTTGCGTTCGCCAACGAAAGTGCGTACATTATCTGCGTATTATAAATAAATAATTTTCTTGAGTGAAAAATAACCGTTACACTGTGATTAAATAATAAATAACTTGTGGAGAGAGAGACAGTTCCTTAACATTGATAGGTAGTTACGTGCGCGCGTGTATTTTATTATTATTATTTTGCAATCGCGATCGGGTAGCCTTTTTATTGATTGTTTTGTCTTTTTTTTTCATCCTGATCGTGCGATAAATAAATACATCTTCTTGCGTCTGCAGCTTTTATCCGCAGCGCCTATAAGATGCGATTGTGTATTTGAGCGATCGATCTACTGTATTGGCGATCAGCGCTAAGCTGCTAGCACACGTGTATAATATTGAGATACTGAGCGACGACTGTGAGATTCAGGTGACTGGAACATAAAGGGCCTGTCTGATGTATTCAAAGATCGCGATCACAAGATTGCGGCTGGGGTAATTTAAAGTGAATTCTTAAAGACTTAAAGAGTTAAAGAGTTTGTTATTTACTGCCGCCGTTGTCTAGAGTTACATTTAATTGAACTGTTATTGCAGCATGCTATTTGCTTTGAGCGTGCCAAGTGATCTTTCATCTAGAGGCGTCTTGTGGCGAATGGCAAGGAGTAGCACAGCACTTTGGAAATTGTAGCTAGGTTTGTTTCTTGTGGTAATTACTGACGAGATTTCACGCGTTTTATGAAACTAAACAAACAATTTCGGTCCAATTTCAATTAAAAGTGATCGCAAGATCAAACACATAAAAGAACTGAGGCAGAATTCCAAGATAATTGCGCAAACGAAAAACCCAAATCTTGAGCAAAAAATCGTGGGACAATGAATCCAGATTTCCGCTCTTATTAATGCAAACAACTGAAACAAATGTAAACAAAAGTCAACTTCATTGACCCTTCAATTATTCCATTGCAGCCGCCCAAGATTCGGTTGCCGCAACCATTTAACAAAATTACGCCACATAGATCGTGCTGATCGTCGTGATGATACAGGCCCTATCTCCAACGATCATTTGAATACATAATGCAGAATGTGCCCTCGCGGTGTGCGCGCAAATTTCTTTATTGCCTTAATCATATGTGAACATATGTCGGTGTGGTCTCAAAGTTAAATTGCGACACAGCCTTTTAATTATGTATTCAGTATCGCTGAAATTGTGCGATCGCGATCGATCAACGTGCACACAAATACACCCAGGCCCGACGGCTGGCCTTTTCTCAAATCAGGGCTCGCCCTGTCGCGTTCTACACATTAAAATCGCTCTACAGGCAGACGACACACGAAGAAGACACGACGATATCAACACACATGACGCAAAGCGTGCAATTCCTACATGCAATTCAAAACAGATCGAGCTTCTGTTGGGCGATTCTGCAGCGACAAAGTAAAAGTAAAATTTAAGCAACGTAAAAACGAAGCTATAATGTCAGACTGTAAGCGATCGATCGCTAAGAACTGAAATGCGATCGAGGCAGTGAACGGAAACAGCAGAGGAGCAATATCAATGCTTTATTGGCGCAATGTCTTCAATTCTGTGTACATATACAACAAAAACTGGGCACAATTTTAGTTTTTGAAGCCACCCAGGCAATTCCTCTTTGGCGCGGATCGTTTTTCCGTCTGTTTACATACGTTTTAGGTGCAAAATCGAGACAAGCAGAAACAGCAAAGCACTTCATGACTCAGAAGTGCAAAGCTGTGACTCAAACTGCCGGCATATGAGTA
The DNA here is from genome assembly GCA_026546915.1 of Sylvicola fuscatus. NCBI lineage: Eukaryota > Metazoa > Arthropoda > Insecta > Diptera > Anisopodidae > Sylvicola > Sylvicola fuscatus. The sequence continues at coordinate 52,300 of JANSTS010005884.1, read as the reverse complement.
TTAATCAATAAATTTCTAAATTGGAAACATATGTCATATAGAAATGAAACAAAAGCGAATCGTGATCGCCAACAGTAGCAGTATTTATATGCTGATACAGTGCGCTCTGTTAATGTTTTACTTTTTTATTTTTATGTTTTGCGTTGAGTCAATGTTACTGCTTTTTATTTGTTTGCGCCGCTTCGTGCGGCTTTTATGATTTGTGTTTGCGCAAAAAAATGATGATCACACAAGCAAATTCGACTGTATGTAGTTTCGTGGATGTATATGAATTTGGCGAGACGAAGACGGACTGGAAAGCAATTTGGATGGGCCAGATCGTAAGACCGACGTTAAAACAAAAATCATTGGTAACAAAATGAAAACGGAAACGAAGAATACAAGACAATCCACTTGATGTTGACGTGAAGGAACTACAGAAGAGGCTTAGGCTGGATGGAATCAAGTTCATGGCACACACGAATATTTGCAATCTTTTAACATATGGACGATCAGACGATCCTCAGCATGTGAACTGAGTTTTAATAGAAACGTAAATTTTACAGGAATTTTAGGAAAATCATTCGGTTTCGTCTTCTCCTTATAAAGTAATATTCTTGACAAAAAAAAAAACACAAAAAATCGTGAGACACAACAAAGCACCTTATTGTTAGTTTTGTTACAGAAAGAATTGCAGCCAAATTTCATTGTGAATGTCAGATCAGATCATCTCGATCTTGATCTTTAAGACAGCTTTTTTTTTTGACATTTTAAAATCATAATTGAGATTTGCTCATTCCGATATTTTAAGTTATAAATAAATCCGATCAATTGATAATTTTTCCGTTTTGGAGATTCCGCCTTCAATTTTTCAATCACTATAAAAGCTCGTTTTGCCTGCCATTTAAAATGCTATTAAAGAGTGTTTTCATGTTAAATACAGAAAAAGCTTCCGCCGCACCATTTAATATGCAATTTTACAGTTGTCTCGATTATCCGCCAATAAGCAAATGTCTGAATGGATGTCTGACTATATGTTATACACGCGTATTTAATTTCGCGGTGTGGCCGCCGTTTTCAGCCGTGCTTTATGATAATGACTGCCATTCAAACATTGAATTTATAACGGCAATGTAATGTCGGAGTTTGAAATATTAGGTTTTTGCCTTTTATGCACACGAGTTTGTTGTCAAAACACATATTAAAAGCATGAAGAGCTTTTCGGCATCACTCGAATTCGTTTTCCTTTGTGTATTTAGTCAAACAGGCGTTTTGTTGTGCGCCGGTTTTTTTTTTTTTTTTTGCTCAGCTGAACTTAGAAGATCAAGATCGCGGATTTCCTCATTTGCACATGAGCACATTGATGTTGCGCGCGCGTACATGTTTCACAGTCATCGCGGCGATAATCATATTCCTTTTAAGGCAATCAATTTGAATTCGTTCCCCTCTACATTCTTGGGCAATTAGTCTGGTCAGTGATCGCAGAAATATTAATCGCGTGTTAGCATACATAACTCTTGATTTTCCGCAGCTATGACATATTTATTTAAGTTTAACTTGATGATGTTAAGTGAATTGTGTAACAAGCGACCGCACAATGCTGGCGATCGTCTTGATAGCGATCAAGATGGTTCTAATGCGCTTGATTAATGGATGGCGACTCTACAAACTGCAATAATAATTATGATATAATGATGATCGCGATCTTGCGTTTCGGTTTGTGATTCAATGAAATCCGCATGATCATGCATGGTAATGCAACAAGTGAGCAATTGAGATAAGTGGTTGACTTCAATTGATTTCGATCTTGTGTTTATAGACTTAAATGGTTCATTCAAGATCTATAATTGAGCATTTTCAAAATGTGGTTTCGTCTGGCTTGTTGAACAAATCAAGTATCCATCAATAATCATGTTTTTAGGTACTCGAATATCGTGAGCTTTTTTATGTTTTAAAAATACATAACTTTTTCGGGTTTCACTGTCACTCAATAATCACTCAATTTTCACTCTGACCTTTTAGTAATACTATTTATACAAATTTTAGCACAATTTTCCAATCGATTTCATTAAATATTTTTAAAACGATCCTCATATTTAATAATCTACACAATTTCTCTCAACTGCCTTAATTTTCTATCTTAATATTCAGTTATCTTATGGCTACAGTGCAAACATTCTTCGATCGCATCAATTTCATAAAATCGTTTGCCTTTTAGCGTCGATCTTCTGTGATCTTTAGAGCAATCATGCGTTCATTCCGCGCGCATACTAATCACTATGATCGTTGTAAACGCATCGATTTCACTAGCGATTTTATTAAAACCACACAAGCTCACAAACTGCACTAAACAAACACATTTCATGCCCACAAGATAATTAAAAAGGGCGTGCAATTGCGATCTTTGCAATTACAACCTGCAAATTATTAATAAAAATGTTCAGCCAAACATCATCATCGTCATGTAATTTACAATGATCACGTACTTTTTTCAAATTTCCAATTACTAAATACAAAATCACTGAACACAACTGACACATCCGAAATCTATGCATTAATCACGTAAAATCACCACATTTTCCGGCAATAATGGTTCCGCGAATTCACGATCGTGCTTCTACTCGCAAATGCAGAAATACAATACGCGCTCACGCGCCCTAAACCGCACGATTCGCGGCGATCCACCACTCTGCCGAAAGATTTTTTTCGAAGAACGATCGCGTGCTACAGGCGTCTGTGACGATCGTAACGAGTATGCGCGCGAGTGTTTTCGCTCCGGCTCGTACAAAGCTACTGATGCGATGGTTATTTCAGTGAAAATAACTCTTGACTCTTGAGTGGTAAAGCTAAAGCCCAAAAGCACTTCTTGCGGGATCGCCTGAGTTATGGGTGTGCGTGTGTGATCGCGTATGTTTACATAAAAAAAAATTATATAATGCTAGATCGCGCGACTTATGCAGCCCAGTGTGGCGAGACTTTTGGTGACTACTGTCTTAAGTGTGTCTGTGAGAAACGTTCAACAATTTGGGTGGATCGTGGCGTCGCGTCGTGTCGCGTCGTGAGCAGGTTAAGCTCATTTTATAGCAGTCTGAACTTATGGCGTAGCTTTGGCGAGATCGTTCCGTGTTCAGGCGAGCGCATCCGTGGGATTAATGAGTCGATTGATTGAATTTACAGCGTGCTATAATTGGAACTCTTTTATTGTTTTTTACCAATTATGGGTCACTGCAGTTGTGCGCTCTGTTGATTTACAAGACGTATTTTTTTGGTAATTGATTGGCGGTGGGTACTTTTCAATAATTTGCTATGTGGGATTTTTAATCTCTTGTTGGAACGACCGAGAATAATCTTCATGAAATGTTTGACAATGAATTATTTGTTTAACGATGATTGGTGCTTTTTTGTTATGATTCTTAGAGTTAATCGCCGATTGTAATTTGCTCTTGGGTGGTTTAAAATCTAAATACAATTCATCCACTAAACCGCAATGAAGCTTTTGGATTGAAAGCACGTAAACACGACTTCTCCATGAGTAATCGGGAAAATGAAATTTTCGTAGTACTTTCTCGTTTCCAAAATTCTTCAAGTGTTTGTTTGTCTTCCAAACAAAAACTATCTTCCGTCTTTTTGTCGCAGCATAAGAGCAAACAAAAACATTTAAACATTTATCGCTCTTCTCGTGCATTTCTGTGCACTCTTTAAACAATTCAAGTCATTAATCTAAAGTCTAGCATAAGCTATGTAACGAACAACCACGTTTACATCACAATATTATGATAAATTTTCGTACATCAAATCATATTGCTAAATTCACGGCTAAGGACAAACATTCTAAAATCAGGAAGTCACCCTGTATGCTGTCTACAGCAAACAAACTCTATATTTACCTCTGAATACACTGAATTTAATGAATGAAGCGTTTTACATCAAAGATAATGTTGAGAAGGTCCACTAACAAACAAACTGTATGTGTTTCAACTTCTTGAATTTGTCGTTCGTTTCTTTGCACATTCTTCAGCCGGCGCATATGCATCGTATGGGTACAGAAAAAGCGCGTTCGGTGTTTGACAATTAATTTGTTGCCTAGCTCTGTTTGGTGGAGAACACTGAAACACTTTGTCAGTGTATCACTTTTTCCCATGTACCTCTGGCACGCAGCCTGAACTAATTGAGATCTGTGGTGGACGCACGGGAAATTCAGTTTTTCTACCAGCGTTCATATGCACTCTGAGAAAGCGGCCATGCTGCACTCGCTGTGTTTTGTGTCGTAATCTTGTACAATCATTTCGACAAACAAGATCATCTGCGAGTGTGGTTCTTGTGTGTCTTCATAATTGTCTTAAAGCGCTGCCGTACAACAAGATTAATTGCTGTGAAATTGTTTAAAAACCACACATCCCTGTATGCCATGGGTTGCCACATATTATTGCAATCTCATGCACATGTTACGACGCATGTTTGTGGCTTTTTATCAATTTGACCACCTACACGTCTGGATGGCCGTTGAATTTCTATTCAGTTTTATGTCCAAGCGGCTTCAGTTGATGCTTGTTTTTCCAATTGTGGCCTTAATTGCTTAGGTATTTCACCGTTTTTATACTTAAACGTTCCTCATCTTGCGGTAAAATGGTTATGTGAGAAAGATACTAAGTTTTGAAATGGCCAGACGGTCATTGCTCAATATTTTTTTAATGTAAATAAAGTATTTTGCAGTCAAAAAATACAATTTTAAGGTTTTATTAACAATACTTTGAACAATAATATATCAATACTTGTGATAAAAAATGACTACGAAATTATCAAGCTAAATGTTTTGTAAGACTTCCCTGTCATGTGGTTTTCTTTTTCTCAACAATTTTCTAAACACTTTTTTATTAATTTAGCTACGCTTTTGTCTACATGAGTGGTTGTAGTTACAAACTTACATACATAAAAGGCAAGAGATTCGAAAAAATGCAGCGCCACATGGAAAATATTTAAGGTTTTGTTAATTAATGCAACGTTTTCGTGTATTTTGTGGTGCTTGTTTAAGTTTTGCCTTTTCTATTTAAATAAAGTGTGAGAAAATGAATGTCATTCACATAATATGAGGTCGTTTGTGTGTGTCGAATATCAATAAATTTCCATCGATGATGTGGAAATATGGTGTTTTGTCGATTGTTTTTACAATTTTAGTGTCACCTAAACGGTTATAAAAATTATAGTTTATCGTCTCTGCGCCATTTTACGAGTCAATCTCAGGGGGCTGATTACTTTACGTTTATGGTTTTGCCTTTTTGGAGGCATGGAGTGACATCATAAAAAACATCCATTGATGAGTGATAATCAATTTGTTTTGCATAGGAATTAAACATATATTTGCATTTTCTTTCCATCTATTCAGATATTAAATAAAATTTATTT